>CAUYPK010046189.1:0-20120 GCA_963574355.1 Loris lydekkerianus
GATTTTTTGCATTTGACCCCTGATAACAAAATTTGAAAAAAAAAAAAAAAAAAAAAAAATCTATTTGAAAACCCAGTAACCAAAGAGAAAAGTATCTTTAACAGAATAAAATTGTCTGTGTCCTATCAACAGAAGGAATCATACTAAATTATGAAATACCAGAATCTTCCCTCAAAAATTAGGAAGAAAACAAAGATGACTGTTACCATCATTATTATTTAATGATCTGCTAGACGTTTTGGACAACATAATAATACATGAATCAGAAATAAGAGTTTATAACTATTAGAAAAAAGGAGATAATATATATTATCACTATTCAGAAATGATAGAATTATCTACTTAGACAAAGAGTTCAACCAAAAAACATTTGGAATTAAGAAGAAAATTTAGCAGAATATCTAGTTAAAAGGTAAATATGCCAAAGCAATAAAATTTTGTCATGTCATCTTCAACCAAAAGCTCTAATAGAATAAAATCTCATGCAGGAAAGCAATTTAAAAAAAAAAAAAAACAAAACACAAAATATCTACGAATAACCTTAATTTGGTAGTAATTTGATGAAAAGGCCTGTTACGAAGTTGGTATTTTGAGTATTATGTCAGTGGAAGGCCCCTTGTATAATTCTCTGCGATCACGACCTGAGAGTTACCTCTTCATCTGCTTTCGTGTTTCACATCTAATCGTACACCAAGTTCTGCCAACTCCAAGTCCTTGTTCGCGTGCAAATCGATTCCCGCCTCACCTTCTGCTTCCTTTAGTTGAGACCCTTACAAGGAGCCTAGACGGCCTCTGCGGCCTCTTGTCTTTGCTCCCATTCTTTCCCAGTCATCTATCCCTCAGTCACACTCCTGCCAGAGTATCTTTGCAAGAAAGAGAATTATCGCACCTTTGCTAACATTATTGCCCCTCTTCACACGTGGTAAAGTGCGGCCTCCTGGCCTGCACCCCATTTTTCACACTTGGGCACACCAAGCTTCAGCTTTCTGCGTAGCTGGAACTGTTTTAATCAGTGCCTCAGCCCCACGGGATCGGTGCGGTGCCATCGCACGGTCTGTTAACAGTACCACCACAAGAAGCCCGAATCTCTCATGGGGGTTACTAATAGCTACATTATCATGTGATAAACACCAAGGTAAAAGTAAATAAAGGTTCTGAGGAAACAAAGAAGCTAAATCTATAATTTTGCATGAAGGTGTCTACAGTGGTTTTCCACATGGTACAGTGCTTAAACCGAGTGTCCCGAGAGGAACTGGAGTCTTCCCAGGAGTTTTTCCAGGCCGTGGAGCCACTCAGATGGGGGCTTCTTGTGTCTGCAACAAAAGTTGCCCAGTGGCTGGAGCATAGTGGTGCTCATCGTTACGTGTTGGAATGTATACAGTAGACCCTCCATAGTTGACCACCTGCCTACATTGACTGCCTCTTAATTTGACCTAATTTTCATAGACACTAGTCTTAGTTCCTTACATCGACCACCTCCATATATGACCCATTTATTACAGTCCTTTGGGTGGTCAACCTACAGAAGTTTGACTGTATTTTTTAAATAATATCCTTTTAACAAACAAATTTTATATTCAGGAAGTTTAATGTTTCTAGGATAATTTTATAGCTAATAATTATTTTCTGGAAGAATTACTTTAAAATTTCTTAGTTTTTTTGATATATGAAACTAAACCATTAGTGGATATGAACTATATGTACACACTATATTTGATGTTGCAGATAAAGTTTGACAAATGTTTAACTTTTTTTTTTCAGGAATAAAAATAAAGTTTTATCAATCAGGATATAGCTTGTATTTATGCTGTTGGTGGTAATCATCTCCTTATTAGATGTTATGCCCCGGTTAAAGTCTTTAGTTTATTTTCTGATATTTGCAATCATACAATGTTTTATTTAAACTACAAATGACACAAAATCACAGGTATGTAAAATTCATGTTTATTCAAAAATTATTTATTCCGGTTCTTTATACAGTTAGGACTGAACTTAGTGCTGTTGTATTTCAGAAAGGTGTAAAAAGGATTGTTTAGAAGATAAGACCTGCTTCCATAATAGCCAGCACAAGTTAAAAACAACAGTCTAAACTGGGCATGGTGGTGTACACCTGTAAACCCAGCTACTTAGGAGCCTGAGGTGGGAGGATCACACAAGTCTAGGAGTTCAAGGCCGCAGTGAGCCATGATTGCACCTAAGAACAGCCACTGCCCTCCAGCCTGGCAACTTAGCCAGACCCTGTCTCAATTTTTAAAAAGCAAAAACAAGGAAAAAAAAAAAAAAAAAAAACCCCAATAGTGTTGCATTCTGAGAAGGCCTCTACCAGTATCCTCATTTTATAGATAGGGAAACTGAGTTTCAAAGAGGTCCCGTGACTTTACTAGCATTACCCAGCTGGTCATGATTAACGATGACTTTACTAGCATAGCCCAAATGTTTGAGCCCTGTCTGAGGGCTCAACACAGTGTTCAATGCGTTAAAAAGGAATTTAATGCATTGGGAAAAAGCAAAGCAAGTCCACAAAGATCAAGAAACAGGACAGGGATTCCTGATTTTTCTAATACTTCCCCCGTACTTGACATATACATTTCCAGAAGTAAATATTGAGTAGGTTATACCTGAATAATAAAACACGCCATTGGGTAGCTCTTATATTTTGTAGGCGTCCCACAACCATTAATTATGTTTACAGATATTCCTCTGAGTGATTGGGCTAGACCCATTTTAACTGAAAGGGAAAATTAAGCCATATATATTATATATGTACATATTTATGTAAAGCATAGTACAGCAATACAGCATAAAAGTTTTATTGCCATGAGTTTGGAATGACATGTTGTAAGTGGTAAAGCCACTAGTGAATTACGCGGGTCATCTCAACTAAATGCCAATAAAATGTTTTTACTGCACCACATCATCCGGCATTCTGCCTATGCTACAAATTTAAAGAGGACCAATTTTAGAAATTTCCAGAGTTGTAAAAGTTTTTATTGGCACAATGTTTCAAACTTGCTGGCCTGTAAGTATTCCATTAATTGTGGCAAAAATTAATGCACAGAGATTTTTTTGAAAAACACTCATTACAGACATCTTTTATTACCTACAACGTGTTTCTTTCAAGTTCAGTTCAGTTTTTCCTGTTTAAGTAAAAACACTTTCTTTGTTCTTTCTTTTTTAATGTAAATCTTTTTCCCTTTTCAAAACCTATCTCCATACCATCTATAAGAAGCTTTCTAAGTTATTCCAAGTTTGATCTTATTTTTCTGAACTCTTAATTTTACTTATTGTCTATAAATTCATTTGGTAATTTTTTTTTTTTTTTTTTTTTTTGAGACAGAGTCTCACTATGTTGCCCTTGGTAGAGTGCAGTGGTGTCACAGCTCACAGCAATCTCAAAATCACTTAAGTGATTCTCTTGCCTCAACCTCCCAAGTAGCTGGGACGACAGACTCCCGGCACAACACCTGGCTATTTTTTTATTGTTGTTGCAGTTGTCATTGTTGGTTAGCTGGCCCAGGCCGGGTTCGAACCTGCCAGCCTCAGTGTATGTGGCAGATGCTGTAACCAGTGTGCTATAGGCGGCGAGCTGGTTTTGTTTTTTTTTTTTTTTTTTGAGAGAGTCTCATTATGTTGCCCTCCGTAAAGTGCTGCGACGTCATACCTTACAGCAACCTCAAACTGTTGGGCTCAAGTGATTCTCCTGTCTCCGCCTCCCAAATAGCTGGGACCACCAGAGCCCCGCACAATGCCTGGCTATTTTTAGAGATGTGGTCTCATTCTTGCTCAGGCTGGTCTTGAACCTGGTCCACCCGTGTCGGCCTCCCAGAGTGCTGAGATTACAGGCATGAGCCACCGCGCCTCGCCATTTGGCAGATTTTTTTAAAATTTAGTTTTATGAGCTCTTTCAGTTGTGGTTTACTGTTAAAGTCTATTAACGTTAAACTTTTAACTGAGTGTATATTGTTTTCTCCAAGTAAATCCTAAGCTCCTAGAGCATGTATTCGATGCCTTCATATTTTCTGTGGGCTCTTTCTGTATTTTCTGCTTTTTGTTTAAGTTCTTCCTTTTTCCTCCTTCATCCCTGCTTTTTGTGGACCTTGAATAAATAGAGTTCTTATCACTCAGCATTGGATGTTGGAGGTGAAAGGTCACCTTAAAAAGAGGTTAAATGATTCTCAAATGATTGTATACCAAACCAAACAAAACAAAACACCACTCAGGAGGAATTGAAGAGAAATGTTCCCTAGAATTAAATACAGAAGAGTCTGAACAAGTATAGTGAAATACCTGTACTTATGAATGCCAGGTGACTCATGCAGGGAGCCCACAGACCAGATTTTGAGAAACTCAAGTTTCCTAAGTCGACCGTTGTCATGCCTTGCTATTTAAAAGGCCATTGGTTTCAGCACACTTCAGGTGTTGAGGAGCCCAGGGAGGAGACATCTGTTGGGATTGGGGGACTCAGAACAGTAGTGTCACAGGACGTGCTTAATACTTTTGCTGGGAATAGAAGAATAATTATTTTAATTTAGAATTGGACTGAGGTGATTGGAATCCTGGGGCCGTATGATGCTGAGAAAAATGTCTTAACTTCTCTGAGCCTGAGTCTCTTTTCTGTAAAATTGGATTGATAGTAACTACTTCACAGAGGTTTTGCGGGAATGAAATTAACAGATACAAGAAAAACACCTAGTAAAATGCCGATGTAGAGGCACTCAATTAATAACCACATTTCCCCTCCTGGGGACAGCTGTGGTCTGCGTGGCCATGGCTTGGTGGGTGCCCAAAACTAGTTGCGTTACATTGGTTTCAGTAGTTGCTTAGTGTAATTTATTATTTTCTACTGAGAATCCTTAAGTAGATGTACACAGAACTGTGATACGATCTTTGAGCTCTTAACTATTTGTCATTTTTTAAACAACCTGGGTAGACGGGGAAGGGAGAAAACGGACTTCTTTTCCAATGCTCCCGAGAGCCTGTTTCACCAGGACCTAATGTAAGAAACCACTCCTAGACCCTAGGCCCAGCTCTGCGTCCTGCGGGCGCCATTGCCAGCTCCTCTGTGGGCTGGGCTGTCTGTTGCTGTCTTCTCTCTGCCTGCCTACCACGCCGTTCTGCTGTTAGCAATGCCTTCATAAAAACTCGCAGGTTATAGAACGCGAACCCTTAGCAAGGCCCCTCTTAGCCAGCTCTCCCGGCAAGAGATGTAGGATTTAACCATGCTGGTCAAAAAAGCCTGGAGCTTTCTGTGTTCCCATAAAACTGTCAGTGTTTCCCCCTTGCTGTCAGTACTGCTGTAGGGGTCTGACAGCCCATGGCTTCCACACCACTCAAGGAGACTGTGTTTTGACTTCTAGCTCTTCCTGAATGGGATTCTATTAAAAGGAAAGAAGAAACACATTTTGTGTTGTTTCACTTTTTTTTTTTTTATTCTTAAAGAGAGCTACTTCTGGGTTATTTTCTAGAAATACAATAGCTGTGATGGCCATCCCAGCTGGCATCTGATTTTCCCCACGTTACCTTTAGACCCTTGTTGCCCCGGTGGGTCCTGTCTTGGCCCTCGTCAAACCTTATAAGACTCTGTTCTTCAGAAAGAAGCTGTTCCCGCAAGAGGAAGTGACAACTTGTAGGAAGCTTTGTGGGCAGGAGAACCACTATTTGTTGAGTGAATAAAGGAATGAGATTGCTGTATCACAAGCAATGAAAAAGGTTTATTGCCCCATTATTCCGTTTGTAAGGAAAAAGACCCTGAGATTCCCCCTGCCTCCAAACTAAAGATCGCTTTGCTATTGTGGAGGCTCCTGGTGCTTTCCGTGGGGGTGGCCCAGGGATCAGTGGGAATGATGTGGTCCTCTCGGCGCCTCTGAGCTTCCTGTCTTCCCCTCCCCTGAACTTGTGGTAGAACTTTGGGACGCCTCTTCTGTTCTTCTCATTCAGAATACTTCGTGAAACAGCCTGAAATGGGCAGCTCACCTGCATCCAATTTAAGTATACTTACTTCAGAAAAAAATCTATTTTTAGGAAAAAAAGATGGGAAGAGAGGACAGAGAAGCCAGTTTCTCCGTGTCAGGGTCAACGTGGAAACAGCCATTCTGTTTAGACGTGACAAGCTCAGCAGTCATCACAGAGTTCTTCAGCTAAATAGGTGTGAAGCAGAGGTTGTATCTTGAGGATACTTGTTATCAGCTCCCAAAACATATGGCACAAGATACCCTTGAACAAAATAACAGACGGCTGCGTGTGCTCTGCGCTTTTAAGACAGGTGTTTTATATAATTTTTACATTATTTCTTTGATACGAGTTCTCACAATATACTTCGTCACATCCAAACCCCAAATCGTGACACTCACCTACAAAAGTGCTGTGATGTTGTAGGAATAGAAAGGGCCAGAGTTGTAGGGCCAGCAAGCACCTTGCAAGTCATGTCTTGGCCTAATAGTTTTGCTTGTATACATTTTTAACAATTTCTATAAAGGATTTTTTTTCTAGAAAGGACATCTTTTCTCATTTCTAATCATCATTCTGTTTATTTTCGCAACTTTATTTTGCTGTTGTCCATTAGTCTAAGATGGCTCCGTGGAGGCCAGGTGTGGTGGCTCAGGCCTGTAATCTCAGCACTCTGGGAGGCCAGGAGCCCTGGAGCCCAGGAATTCAGTACTAGCCTGAGCAAGAGTGAGAGCTCATCTCGACTAAAAATAGAAAAAGAATTAGTTGGGTGTGGGGGCCGGTGCTACTCAGGAGGCTGAGGCAAGAGGATCGCCTGGGCCCAGGAGTTTGAGGTTGTTGTGAGCTCAGCTGATGCCAGGGCACCGTGGCCTGGGAAGCAGAGTGAGACTGCCTCAAAAAAAAAAAAAAAAAAAAAAAAAAAGGCTCATTTGTATTTAAATGTGAAGGACTGACCGAAAACTGTGCATTTTAGTCTATTGGCAGATACGAGCCATTTCTCGAATTATGTCTAGTCCAAAGACAATGACAGTCATCTTTTGCTTGTCATCAATGCGAAAATCTTAAGAAAATTAAACTTCGGAAGAAGAGAACAAAACCAATAACCTCTTTGAAACCGTAGCCAATGATGTTTCAGGTTTTGATCGCAGTGACTGACGTGTCTCATAATTGCTGACTGAACGGATACACATCTAGAAGCTTTCCTCTCAACTCCAGTCTAACGCAAGTTCCTGGAAGGTGAGGACTTAGGTTTCCTGCTCACCGCGATTTGCTCATCTTTAGCTCCGAGAGCACCTTACACTGCGTAGGAGACATGCCGCTCCTCCTCACCCCCAGTGTCAAACGAATTCAAAGCATTCCTTCACCCAAATGGTCGGTGATGCGGCAATCTCTAATGTGTGTTACTGAGAATCTCAAACTTACGTGGCTGTCCCAGGTAAAAGCATTCTTACAGCTCTGAAGAAGACGTACTTGCTATTTTCAAGTCATTTGATTACACCAAAGAAGCAGCTAAGCTTTACTGGGTCACATTAGCAACAGAGGAATAAATTTGACTTAATAATTTGACTGATACATAAATATTTAAGTTTGTATGGTGGGCAAAATATTGTACTTAAAACTGAAATTCTGGCGCCTGTGGCTCAAGTGGCTAAGGCGCCAGCCACATACACCTGAGCTGGCAGGTTCGAATCCAGCCTGGGCCCACCAAACAACAATGACGGCTGCAACCAAAAAAATTGCCGGGTGTTGTGGTGGGCACCTGTAGTCTCAGCTGCTTGGGAAGCAGAGGCAGGAGAATCACTTGAGCCCGGGAGTTAGAGGTTGCTATGAGCTGTGATGCCACAGCACTCTACCTGGGGTGACAGCTTGAGGCTCTGTCTCAAAAAAAAAAAAAAAAGAAAGAAACAAAAGAAAACTGACATTCAGAAAACCATACTAGTTTTTCTCATCTTGAGACGGATGGGTAAAAGCAAACGAATGAAACCCAATTGTTTTTTTGGCAACAAAGTCAACAGGGGATAAGCTGTGTTATATTTTCATTAGCTAAACTGCACAAATTTTCTTTTTTCCTTTCACCACTTTCAGATGTGACTTTATCCTTACCACTTTGCTAGGCCTCAGCTTTCCCGGATGTAAAATTGGCAGAACAATCCTCATGTGCCAGGGAAGGTATGAGACTGAACCAATGAACAGCTGTAAACCCCCTGGAGATAGTTCTGTGAATCAGAATGGAAGTACATTGTTATTAATCATTATTGTTACTATTTTTAAAAGGCTCAGAAGCATCTCTTAAATTTAGTAATAAAATGAGTGCATCCAGTCATTGTCTTTAGTATACATGATCTGTGGTCATGCTCTTCATAAATTAAATGGCAGTTCTTGTAGGATCTGAGCATAATGATCCAGATAAATGATCCTCAACCAAGTCACAATTACGTGATTAAGACTCCAAGGAGCTAAAGCAAGCACTTTGCTACCTTTTAGAAACAGTGGTTCCCAACCGCTGCTTTCGAATAACCCATTTTGTGTTAAACTTATATGAAAGGTGGAAAAGTTAGCCTTTTAAAAATTACCTTGGACGTTTCCATGTCATGAGTTTGGAATTTGAGAGTAAGTAGGTCGCACCTTAATGTCCTGATCAATCTACCTGTACCACCTTGTCCGTACATGCATGTAATTCATTCCAAATGCGATCGGCTTAGCTTCCTGTCAGTTGCTGAGTCCGGCGTACTTTGTGAACTTTCAGAGTCAGTTGCTGGATCTTCAAACACCCTCTGAAAAGATGGATCACGTGTCTCATTTTCTGGTTGTTCCCTCGTCTCCTCCTTCACTCTTCTTTCTAGAAGCTGCAGTTGGGTCTGAGTTAGGTTATGTTGCAGGTCAGTGGGGAATCGGCTCCTGCCGCGCAGCCTCTGCTTCCGGCTGGAATTATCTCTGGCAGACATCCTGGCTAGCTGCAGCGTGAGCCTCGGAAGGCCTGAGCTGGGCAGCCCACTACGCTGGGGCTGGGAAAAGAAAAAGAGAAATTCTATCTTTTCTGGTGCTTTTTCCCCTCTTGGTCTCTCCACTCAAATCAATAGTGTGGTCGATGGTTGGTTTTGAGTTGTTCCCTACACGTGGGAGTTCTTCTGATGTAAACCTTTGGTGTCTGGGCTGCAGACATGATAATGTGTCAGGGAAGGCTCAAGAGCTGTCCCAGCCCTCCTGGGTTAACGTTTTATTCCCTTGATAGCCTTTGTAATTCAAGAAGGGAAGTCCAGATCAATTTTATACCACTTAGTTGTTGGGGGGATATTTTTCTCCCATGAACTGACTGTTCTTTTAAAAATTTACCATATTTAAACATTTTACTTCTAAACAGCTAAAGCAAAAAAAATGAGATCTTCTCATTAACAAATATTTTTAAATAAAGAGCAGTTGAAGTCTTGCTCCAAGTTGTTCCAACCTGGTTGCATCCTGTTGAGAATTTCTCACATTCCTTCAGCATGACTTGGAATGACACTTTTAATTTTAAATGAATCCGTTTGGGAAATCTTTCCTTAATGATGCTCTAGAATATCAGTTATCAGGAATATACTCTAGAAGTTTGTGTGGTTTTCATGCAGATTCTGTTCTTCTTGGAAACTATATGATGACTTCTATAGATTTTGAATAATTATGGGTAATGAGCAATCATTATAAATGGAGTCTATTAGAAAGTTTTATTTTCATTTGAGTCTTTTCTATTAAACCTCTTGCTGTCTAGAAAGCAATTCATTGATTTTTGCTTCTAAAATACTTTCAATTGCTTATCTTATTTGTTAGTCCATTCTAACATTTATTTTTCTTCAATATTATGACTTATTTGAATTATCTTTGAGAAGCTTTGAGAAGCTTCTAGCATGGTCCATGGACATATGATAAAATAAAATATTTGTAATATACTTTTATGCTTTTTTATGCCTTTAGGTATTAAAAGATAGATTTCTAAGTGAAATAAAAATGTTTTTGTAAAATTGTGTTGAAATAGCATCTGATAACACTAAATACATTATTTGAAATAATCATCAAAAATTCGAAGAGTATTATTTAAGAACACTAGAATCAGGCCTCTTGTCAGATACTGTTAGATATATCCATCATGCTGTATTAATTGAAATGATCTGGTATAATCTCATAAAGAAACAGGCGAACTCTGGGCTTTCCTCTCTAGTGAAAATATATCATTTATGTCTTCCATTACTGTGCTATAATTATGGTAAGTGAAGCAGAACGGAATCGATAGAGCAATTTATCAATGCGTTCCAAATGATTCTAGCATGGTCTGCGTCATAGCACTGCAGATACTCTCATTCAATAAAGAGACATCCAGTAGTGTAAGGACTTGAGACAGCTCCATTTCAGAATAATGTCTTCCTAGTAATCTTCTCATTTTGATCATGGTTTAATTAATTGTTTCACCCTGTATGGAATTAAGTGAGGTAAAATATGCCCTAAATTGAATTTCAATAGAAATTTTAAAATTCAGTCTTCAAATGTACAAAGCACTGTGTGGTATAAACCCCATTATTAGCACATACCTTTAACCCTTCCCAGTGCCATTATGAGTTATATCAGAATTGGAACTGGAATTCAATTCAGGTAACCAGGATGTCCCAAGATGCACTAAAATTTAAATCACAAATATTAATAGGTTCATTATTTAATGACTCTAAATTTTTGTCTTTTACCATTACAAGATTCAAAATTCTTTAGGCCGTATCATGTTTATGATTTAACTATAATAGTAGGCTCATAGATTAGTTTATTTAGATTTTTTTTCATAAAGCCATACACAATATGGTCTTTTTACCGTAAACCTCTCCCCCTCATGCTAATACAGTATTAAATTTTCGTAACATTGATGGTCAGATACTGAATTGTACTGTGTCATTTATTACAACATGGAGAAAGATTTTCAAATTATTGGAGAGTCCTTTTCCTTGTCTGCAGTATATGGTGTAATCACAAAGTATCACTTTGGTTTATTCAGCCTGAGGCTGGCAGTGATGCAGGGTGCAAAATTATTATGTGTATTTCAGGCCTTTAGACATTCAGAAATATTTTCCAGAGCAGATATTATTTTTGTATTGAGTTTAGAGATGTTGAAACTTAAGAAATAGTGAGTTTTGATATAAAAACGTTAGAAAAATACCAGCATCTGCAGGTTGTCCCTCTTTGTTTTCTTCTAGCCTTTTTCTTAGGACTGTATTTTTTGTTTATCATTTCCTTACGTGCAGAGAGCTTTGTACTACATGACTTTTTAAAGAATATTTCCCTAAGCTCATAAAACATGAAGCAGGACAGTTGGAAATTGCATGATACTTTTCTGGAATGATACCTGCTGGAATGCGATGACAGTGCTGTCACCTCCGGTTTTTATGTCTTGAATTTGAAAGGCCTTGGGCATGTTTTGACGTCAGTTGTGGCTGTGTGTTTGGCCATTTCTTTCTTTCTTCACCTTCCACTTTTCCACCCCCGGGGCCCTCTGATTTTTGTTTTTTAAGAGCTCGTCTGCTAAAGGGTTAAGACATCAGATTTTAAGCTGATTTCATGCAGTGCATTTAAGTTACAGAAATAGGGAGGTCATTACGTCAGTGAAGATGTTATAAATTATTTTGTTGGCAAGATGCATTGGGGGATATTTTACCTGGTACCGCATCGTATTGTTGAATGCGGACTATTTTTAACTAGCATTCTATTTAGACAGTGTCAGCGAATTCTGAGACCGTGCCAAGCAAATTCTCAAAATGGTTGCCAAGCCGTAAGATGGCTGCCAAGGTCTGAGCTCACCGAGCAGGTTCAAAATGGTGACCAACTTCTCAGAATTTTTTGGTCAGATTCTCCTCCTGCCAAACACTCCCCCACCCCTCACTACTACCCAAAAAGGAAGGGGGAAGAAAAAAACAAACCTGAAGATGCAAGACTTGGCACCAGTTCCTTGGCACGGGTGGCTACAGTGTCACCCAGAGATTTTGGTCCTCACCACATAGTGCTGGCTTCACACGCTTGGCAGGAGACTGTTCAGGGGATACACGCGGTGAAAAGCCACCGTGAAGTGACATGGCTGTTCTCTCCCTCTTACCTAATGTGCACCAAATAATTCTTTAGAAAAGAGGGAAAAAGACTAGACAATGAGGTGCAGTGGAAGAGCTTCCTAAATCAGCCCTCGGAGGAGCGTCCCTGAGACTCTGGGCTGTGCCTTTCTGTGCTGCTTGCCTAAAGTGGCACAAACTTTATATACAACAGGTTTAAGATTTATTTTAGTTTTGCATTTGTTTACTTAAGTTTATAGCAATTGCTTTCTGGCAGTTGTGGTACTTAGCAGATTGAAATAAAATCATGAGGATGAATTAAAACATACTGCTGTTAGTGCTGTTTAGAATTTTAGCTTAGTGTAAATAGTGGGTGCAGGGTCCAACTTTTCAGACACTTGGCATGAGCTCAATAGGGATCTCCAGGCTACACGGGAGAGAGTGTGTGTGCACTTGGATGCCTTGAAAACTCTCGGCTAGGTGGAGCACACCGCCTCTGTGGGCTCGTTGGGTCATTGTGCTGGCTGTGGGATACGCGGGGATTCCAAGCTCGATAGAACAGACAGAGCCAGTGGAGAAAATGATAATAAGGGAAAATAGTTGGAATCTAAAAAACGAAACCCGGGATTTTATTTGAACCTGGTGAAGTTTTTACAGTGTAATTTGGTTAATGGTGTAAATAATGCCGAACGAAGTTGAGAAACACTAGGGTTTATGGTGTATGGAAGAATAACCTAATGATACTGAATATATTTTTACAACTTGTTGACATATTTCTGTGTGCTACTTTAAAAAAATACACGTATGAATTAACTTCTCCAGACAGTTAATCAGTGAATTCCTTATATTGGTCTACTGTTGAACATCTGCTGTGGACTAGGTTTTATATTCTAACTGAGACCTGAATTCTCAAAGGTTGCTTTTAAGGGATACAGCATTTTATTTGATAATACTTAAGTAGCTATTCAGAAATGCTGGTTGTCTGAAGGTGGTGGTATTTTGCTTTGTTTTTATGTCACTCAGTGATGGAATTAGCTTGTGATATGATATTAGAGTAATACCGTTTGTACAGTTTGAGCAAATTTTGGAAATCCACAGCTCAGGATTTGTTCATTCGTGAGCCCTCAAGTGGAATGTGGGTTCTCTGCGCACTGTGTCCCGGAAGGTGGCTGACAAGTGGGACTCTGCAGTCCTGTATTACCGATTTTCAGTTGCTGTTTAGTCAGCAGTGTTTACAGGTTTACATGTTTATTTCCAGTCTCTGCTCTCATAGTGAGCAGTTGTTAACCAAGGCCCAGTCATTCAATAGGTAAAACCCAATGTTACTGACAGTCGTGACATTTGAACTGTGTATCCTTCGATAGAAAAGATCAGTGCTCATTAAAACGCTTCAGTCTGGAGACTTCAACATAGAGTTAGGAAGGCATTCAGAGGTTAGCCAGACAAATGTATGATGTGCAAGTTGCATAGCAAATCCCTTAATACATATTTACCGAATGCGTTTGTAATGCTCTGTATTACCAATGTAAAACAGTTCAATTGGAAGTATTTCTTGCTACGTATTGTTAGCAACAAGGAACCTTAATAAAATCTTTCTTTTTTAAATTAAAAATCAGGAATCCATACCTCATTGCAATAAATCATTGTACATTTTTAATCTTTAAGTTAGGACTGTATATGTAGTACTGATTATTACCTATTAATTTTTTTCTGTTTTTCTTCTATTACATATTCATTGATTTATTCATGCAAATAATTTTGTGGTAGCAAAAATATAAAAATATGCAATTTTTGCTTTCTTCCAGAGACATCCATGAGTATGTAAGTAAGTAGACTTTTTTTCACATTGCCTGGAGCATGAGAAAAGTCTACATTTTATAATACAATGCCAATTGGGTAATGTTTGGGCAGGGTAGGGATAAGGCATATTTTTGCAATTTCCCAAAGAATTCATCAGCATTCTTGCTTTTATAAAAAGCACAGTACTTTTTAGTATCTTGAGAGATGTTCTATTCATTTTACCACTGTAAAACATAGTCCATGTTTTAGATAAGTAAATTACAGAATCTTTCCTTCAGGAATTTTTTTCTATTAGTCCTTCCAAAGTGACCATTTTGCTTTAAAAGAGTTGTTTGTGTTCAAATTTATGTAGTGGTGTGTTTATCATTTCACCCTTTCTACACAGCACACATGTGTAATTAGTACACGGGGCGTATGTGTACGTTATGTCTACCCAAATATCTACAGAAATATAAAACTTACTTTCTGTATAGTAGCTTTCTGCATAGGGCAACCCAAACAGCTGTTATTCCTTTTTATAGCTTCTTTAATCTATGTGCCAACAAGTCCGTTTACAAAATCTGTTTTGTTGATGACTGCTGCGATAATAATTGTGGTGTTTTGTGGCTTGGCAAAAGGCTGGGGTCTCCTCTGAGGACTCCTGCCAAAGGCTTTGAAGGGGTTGAGGTGGATTCACTGCCAGAATGAGTCACCACTCTCTATTTTACTTAGTGTCCTTCTGCCAAGGCCTTAGACACTTTCTGTTTTCATTCTTTTGTAGGCTTTCCTCCCCACATTGTGGTTTTCTTCACAGCCAGAGACCTGGGTCTGCCAGGCTAGGTGAGAGAGAGGATGTCGGTGGAGCTGAAGGGCTGGGGTAACTGTGGTGTTCCTCCAGTGAACGTGGGGATTTAATCCTGCAGTTCCCAGTGGTAAATAAAAGGTTGGACTTAGGTAACCTGGTTCACTATGGTCACCTGGATTCGGGTCAGAAATTCTCAGAAGAGTGAGTAGCATTCAGATAATGTGACAGCATTTTAGTGATTTTTTTTTTGTAATTGATTGTTTAAAAAACCCTAGATTATTCACGAGATTGGCTGTAGGCCCACATCTTGAAATTTTCCCTTAAACAAAAGAGCATCACCCTCCTCCTCTGAAGTGCCATAATATATACTTCACATCAATGTATTTTCTACACATCCCTAATAGACTCCAAGAAATTATCCTAAAATTTTATTTCTACCTGTCTAGATTTAAATTGTCAACTGTGAGTAGACCGAGAGACGTCAATTGATAGTCTGTTGTCCGAGATGCATTGGAGATTTAAACACTTCTTTCTTCATTAAATAGGTTGAAATAAATCCGACTAAACATCCTCTTGCGAGCTTCTTCCAAATCAAACACAATTATATATAGAAAGATGGGTGGGGTAGAGTCCTCGAAATGTAAGCAGACATGATATTTCCTGTGTTAATATGAAGAGGACTTCACTGCATATTTGCTGACTTTGAACCCAGAAATTTAGATGGCTTTTTTCTTAACTTAAAGTTAGGATGAACGATCTTAAAATAGAACAAACTCTATATGGAGAATTAAATTGAGGGGGATCGTTTTGGTTTTCTAAGTATCTGTTCATTGTGTTAGTACTTTAAACATGGTATACGCAATATGGCATCAAATGATAAACTCTGAAAGTATTTCCGTAGATATAAGGTACATTTTTAAAAGGTTGAAGTCCTCATTGTAGGTACCAAAATATTTTCCATATATTATGGCCCAAGGTTTTATCCTTTGGGGGAAAATTTTATAAAAATGGCTTTACCACTTTGTTTATAATATAAATGTTATTAATAATTGATTATTATGCCTCATAAATATTTCAGTTAGAAAACATATGATTATATAGGTGAAAAGTCTAAGATAATATTAGGATAAAGATTGATCTGAACATATTCTACAAGGGTCGGTGGTCAGCATTCAGTAAGTTAATGTATGTGAAAGCCCTTTCTAAACTATAAAATACTATTTAAATATCAAGATGTTTAAGTTCTTATTTCTTTTTTGTTAAAGTTTAGATTATCAAATTTCTCCTCTTCATCTACCACCTCTTAATGGTTTCTATTTAAAATATCAAAAAAAAAAAAAAAAAAAAGGAAACTAGAACCAGTTGCTGAGATTCTTCATTCACTCTATGATATAAATTCATTCGGAATTTAAATACTTAGAGTTCACAACAAGATTCCAAGACAAAAATTCTTTTGGACGATCTGTAAAGCATGTAATCCCTGGTTAATGCTCAAACCATGTGAAAAGCTCCAGGTGAAGCTGACTCTGAGCCCCGTCTAAACCCCATAACCTCAGCAGAGTCCTGCAAACCCTATGTGAACTCCGAAGAATCTAAATAACCTAAACCTACTACATTTCACTATTTTTTCTACTGGCTGCTTTATGTGCCTACAATTTGAAGACACACTTTGCGTTTGGAAGTGAACTGTTTTATTTTGGAAGCTATGAATCATAAGCTACATAGTATTTAAACATAATTATCCTGTTGTGAAGATCTAATAATGATGCTATTTAAAAAGAGGAGCTGGAGTGTCTTTACAAGTGTTAATATTTACAGGATCTCTCAGAACTCCATGAGACAGAGATACGGTAGTAGTAACGATTGTTTTAGTAGTGGTATTCGTCGTAGATACCTCCATCTGTATTATTTTTAAAAAGTAATATTATCTGGATTTATACTGAACCTTTATGCCAACAACCGTATATACTCGAGTATAAGCCGAGTTTTTTCCGGCACAAAATTTGTGCCAAGTTCGGGTTTTTCAGCACAGATTTTGTGCTGAAAAAACTTGGCTTATACTCGAGTATATAGGTACTTAAAACAAGGATCTTTGATACTTCAGGTATTGTGACAGTGTGAGTTGATAGGAGCTAAGGTATCATTGCTCTCTTTAGGCAAAAAGAGAAATAAAATCGGGCGGCGCCTGTGGCTCAAAGGAGTAGGGTGCTGGCCCCATATACCGGAGGTGGCGGGTTCAAACCCGGCCCCAATCAAGAAAAAAAAAAAAAAAGAGAGAAATAGAACCACTTAAGTCACTCAGCTTTCAGGTAGTTGTATGACTTCAGATACAAGTACATTCATCTTTTGGGGGCATCATTGTCCTCTTCTGAAAAATGAGGAAAATGGACCAGAGCAAGTTGTCAGACTCTTGACAATATCTGAAGCAACCACCTTGGTGTCACTGTGTGTTGTTCCCCTTTTGAAGGTTGGTAACTGACCCATGAAGGACCCAGTAGATGCCACTAGCTTAACTCCCCTCACTAATCACCATAATTAGATCGCCGTGTGCTGAGTGCTGACCTCAGATTCTGTACGCTGCTGGCTCTTCCCGTGAGCCAGCTTGCTGGTCCACCTGCAGCCCTTCATCTGCGGCCTCAGGATTTTAGTGTATCAGTGATTTTTGTTAAATTGAGTAATCATTTTGCATGACCATTTTTAAATAGGCCAGAGTCTTACGCGCTCAAAAAATTCTGAAATCATTCCTTTTGCCTACACATGTTGACCAATAATCAAAATGAAATTTCTCTTTCAGTCTGTTAACCATTTTACAATGTTTTTTGTTTGTTTGTTTTTGAGGCAGTCTCATTCTATTGCCCCAAGCTAGACTGCCAGGACCTCAGCCTGGAGCAACCTCAAACTCTTGGCTGAAACAATCCTCCTGCCTCAGCCTCCTGAGTAGCTAGGACTACGAGTGGCCACCACAATGCCTGGCTAACTTTTTATATTTTCAGTAGAGAAGGAGTCTTGCTCTTGCCCAGACTGGTCTTGAACTCGTGAGCTCAAGCAGTCCACCTGCCTCAGCCTCTCAGAGTGTTAGGATTACAGGCGTGAGCCACGTGCCTGGCCCCCCATTTTACATTTTTGACTGTCTCATGATAGATAATTTTCATACATCATCTGTCCATCTACTTACCCATCCATCCATTCTTCTACCCACCCATTTATTGCTGTCCATGGCTCTAGGGCTCTGGGGAGAGCTATGTGAGCATGAGTCTTGGCACCAACGTTCTTGCAGCTCCTGAAGTTACAGGTCCACCACAAACACAATGTCAGACACGCCTTACGTTCAACCACGTAAATGACGCTGATAAATATCTCCAGATGGATCAGCATTGGGCTGGCACTGAGTGAAGGGTGCACTTTGCATGTGTGTCCTTGTTCATTCCCAGATAGGAGGTGGCATCGTGAAGAACCGGGCTTTTGTTAATGCACATGTCTAGTCCACTTCGGGGTACAGCCAGCAACATCTCTGGGGCAGCCATCACGTGCACCACACCCCTTGAGGCTCTGTCTGTTGCTGGGACCGCTCATTTAAGCTACTTTCTGGTTCCTTGTTAGTGTCATGCAGACCTTGTGACAGGTGTTACAGCTGCCTGCCTGGCACATCCTGCTGGGGCGTGGGGTATTGTTCTGGTGCCACACTCAAGGGTGAGGGAGGGGAGGGGTGCCCTCAGGCCTCCACTGACACCTGGTCACCACTGCTGTTTCCCTGGAATGTCTGTTCAGTGCCTACCAAGACTGGGCCTCTGAGTTTGCTGTCCCCATCGTAGCCATCCCTGTTTCACCGCTGGGCAATGGCTTTAGTTTGGCAGAGGGACATTCATCTCAGGAACTGTCTGCTGCCAACACAATCCTGAGAACTTTCCTTTGTTTATTAAATGAGACAGTAAGTATCCTCCTGACCCCCTTCATTAAGTGCTTCCTGTTTTGAACCTTTTGTTTTTTGGTGAGAATGTTATCTTTCATCATTATTTCTGAATCCCTTAAAGGATTAAATTTCCTCTTCAAGAGTTTGAAATATTCCTTGTATGTACCGGGTGACAAGCAAGCGTTAGTCTGGGGAAGTTCTTGTTCAGCCGGTATTGGCCCCTCCTGCCAGCCAGTGCCGGCCTCCGAGCGAGCTGCAGGGGAGAAGTGAAGGCCTGACCGCGGCCTGCTCACTGTCCAGTGGGAAAGACAGACCTGAGGCCGCCGCCGCGATGCGGTAACATCCGCAGATGCAGTCAAGGGAGAATGCGGAGGAGTGTGTCACGTGTGGGTGCCGCATGTCCTGTGTGCAGTCATGCAAGATGGCACTTTTAACTGAAAAGGGCTTGAACATGATGGGTTTTGGAGAACTTCATGAACAAAACTTCTTCATGCCCAGATTAGCGTCCTCGTGTTAAATCACAGCCTTGAGAAGGAAGGGCTTCCGGCTACCTGGAATCCCCACACTTGAATCAGTGTACAGAAGTAAAGTGGATCATACTCCTTTCCTTAAGATCCTATTTTGTCTGCTAGCGGCACCTTCCTAAGGCTGTATTCTGTCGTAAAGTTGCAGAGGAGCGCTCTGAGGCAATGAAAGAAGGGGATTCACATCTGTATTTAAAGCCCATCGTGTGTGTGTGTGTGTGTGTGTGTGTGTGTGTAAGATTCCCATAGTGCAGGCCTAATTAAATACCATCTGAAACATGAAGCCTCCACTTTAGGCATGTTCAGTCCATATTCAGCGACCATTTCTGCAGTATTAGAAGAAACTTTTAGAGCACTTAATAATGAAAACATTAGTGACTAAAAAATTGCCAGTTCAATTTCCTCTCCCTGATTCCACAGACCTCTGTGCTCCCTTCCTTCTGAATGCTGAGAAACAGCACTGAAGCTCTCATCTGACCTTAGTGATTTTACAAATATAAAGGAAACATCTCATGGTCCCTGAAGTGATAGGTTATTAGATGTGAACGTACATTCAGTTTTGTTTTAATTGATTCTCACTCTTAAGTATGCACCCAATCTGTGTATATCATCTTTTAATTATTTATTGGAGTCAAGAGAGAACAGTAGGTAATCATTCTGTGATCCATTCGCCTATCTCTGAAGGAAACCATCCTTCTTCTACATGACACATGCATACATCCAGAAAGATATTAAACAATACATTTTTATTTTATAATTTCAGTCATATTATTTATAGTTTAAACTACTTAAAAACAGTTTATAAAAGATGCTTCAATATTTATTGATTAAAAAATAGCCATAAGAATTAAATTCATGGAATTAAGAAAAGAAAAACTTAGAACATAAGAAACTAAAAAGCTTCTGCACAGCCAAGAACATAGTGAGTAAAGCAAGCAGACAGCCCTCAAAATGGGAGAAAATATTTGCAGGTTATACCTCCGATAAAGGTCTAATAACCAGAATCCACAGAGAACTCAAATTTCTTAGCAAGAAAAGAACATGTGACCCCATTTCAGGGTGGGCAAGGGACTTAAAGAGAAACTTCTCTAAAGAAGACAGAC
>CAUYPK010046190.1:0-46812 GCA_963574355.1 Loris lydekkerianus
CCCCATACTCACTTTTAAAAAAGGATAATCTGGGGTGGCGCCTGTGGCTCAGTGAGTAAGGCGTTGGCCCCGTATACCGAGGGTGGCGGGTTCGAACCCAGCCCCGGCCGACAACAAAAAAATAGCCGGGCATTGTGGCAGGCGTCTGTAGTCCCAGCTGCTCGGGAGGCTGAGGCGGGAGAATCGCGGAAGCCCAAGAGCTGGAGGTTGCTGTGAGTCCTGTGACGTCACGGCAGTCCACCGAGGGCGGTAAAGTGAGACTCTGTCTCTACAAAAAAAAAAAAAAAAAAAAAGGATAATCTGGGCTTGGTGCCTGTAGCACAGTGGTTTTGGCACCAGTCACCTAAACCAACGGTGGCAGGTTCGAACATGGCACAGGTTAGCTAAACAACAATGACAACTGCAACAAAAAATAGCCAAGCATTGTGGCCGGTGCCTGTAGTCCCAGCTTCTTGGGAGAATGAGGCAAGAGACTCTCTCAAGCCCAAGAGTTTGAGGTTGCTGTGAACTGTGACATCACGAAACTCTACTGAGGGCAACACAGTGAGACTCTGTCTCAAAAAAAAATAGAAAAAGAAAAAGAAAAGGATAATCTGGATATCTTTAGGCTTCATCATTTGATTATAGTATCATACTAAAATTAAGCCATGATTCATGTGAGCCCAGCCATCCTGCCAGCATGAGAATCCCCTTCCCTGCAAAGTCCACCTCTCCCATATGTTTCTGGGTGTTCCCAAATGTGTCTTACCGACGCTTTGATGTCATTTGCTGTTACTGACACCTGGGGCCTCTGCTGAGCTGAGCTGAGGCTCCAACATTAATGCTGCCTGCTGAGCCAGGGATGCCGCTGGTGTCACCCTGATGCTGCCACCGAAGCCCTTGCGTGGGGTGCTTGTCATACCTGCCATGAGGCTCTCACCTTCACAGCACTCTGAGAACATGGCCAAAGCCAGTGACCAGGGCAAGACCCCATCTTTGCTGCACCACCAGAGGTACCCATAGAGGCTCACTTTGTTTACAAGTTGCCCTTTTCTCCCCAGAGTGGCTGAGGCAGGATTTGATCACCTCAGACTTGATGAGTGTCCTGAATGCCTGCCCCCTCCAGCTCCCTGGTCCTGGGGTAGAATACACTCCTCCTGCCAGTCTCCTCTGAGGATCCATTCTCCCCCTCCCCCCCCATTGTGTTTTGTCTGGTCCCTTCTAAGTTTGCCAGCTGAGCCTGTAACCCGAACATGAACACTGATGCACCTCTCTCCACGGAGCTTCTCTAAGCCTATGATCGCTTTACAGCTTTCATTTCATATCATATCATTTCATATCATTTCACTCATGTCATGTATAACATAGTTACATACACAGAGTGGGGGAAGGGGTGCCCCTATCTCCTGTCAACTTTACATCTTTCAGCTCTAATCTAGCTTCTCTCAGAGTGAAGGGATCATGGTGGTGTTCATTTTCTTTGTGCTTTTCTGTATCATCCTTCAAAAAAATATTAGAGATGGAGCCGGTGCCTGTGGCTCAGTGAGTAGGGCACTAGCCCCATATACCGAGGGTGGCAGGTTCAAACCTGGTCCCAGCCAGATGGCAACAAAAAATAGCCGGGCGTTGTAGTCCCAGCTACTTGGGAGGCTGAGGCAAGAGAATCGCCTAAGCCCAAGAGCTGGAGGTTGCTGTGACTGTGATGCCACAGCACTCTACCGAGGGTGAAAAAGTGAGACTCTGTCTCTATAAGAAAAAAAAGCAGAGATGGCTGGCTCGGCACCTGTAGCTCAGTGAGTAGGACGCTGGCCACATACACCATGGCTGGCGAATTCGAATCCTACTCAGAGCCTGCTAAACAACAACTATTAGAGATGAGGTTTCACTATCTTGCCCAGGCTGACTTGAACTCTTGAGCTCAAGGGATCCTCCTGCCTCAGCTTCTGGAGTAGGCAGGAGTACAGGCATGCATCACCACACCTGGCTAATAATAATAATAACAACAAAATTTAGAGGTGGGATCTCGCTATATTGCCCAGGCTGGTCTCAAACTCCCCGGCTGAAGCGATCCTCCAGCCTCCCCCTTGCAGAGTGCTGGGATTACAGGCACTAACCACCACACCTGGTCAGAACTATCCACTTTTATCTTTTTAAAAAATAGATAAAAGGGCAAGAATCGTGGATGGTGCTCAGAGCTTCCTCCCTGCACTCAGGAAAGGTGTGCACAAATAACAGAGACCATTTTTGAAGACTGAGAGGGGCTGGCTCAGGGCTCAGCAGCACCAGGAGGTGGCTCCAGCTGCGCTCCGCCCGCCCGTGGGGATCCTGCCCAGGGCCACCGCCTGCGTTTCCTCTTCTGCTCTGCGCCCTGGGACTGAACCGCGCGGGTGCAGAAAGCGTGGTGCCTCCGGAGGCCGGGATCTGCAGGCTCCGCACCCACGGTGGGAGGAGAAGGGAGGGCAGGGACCCGACCTGTTGGAAAACTGGAACCTCCCTGCATGGTCCTGCAGCCTGCCCCTTTAGGCTCGGGCTCTGGGACTCTGAAGTCTGATTCTGAGCGGACTTCCTACTCCGACCCTCCAGCAGGCTCCCCCTGGACTCGTCCTGTGGCTGGAGTCTTCCACCCTCTGGGTAAGACCCTCTCGGCCCACCAGCCCAGCACTGTACGCCCCAAGCCTGGGATCCTCCCGCTGATGGCTCCTCCTCCACTCCAGGACCCTCCCTGAGCAGGGCAGTCCCCAGCAGGGCAGCTCCTGGGCTGGCCCTGGCTTCTGGCCAGCCAGATGGTACCTGGCACCCCAGCTTGCAGGCTGGGAAATGAATCCTGGGATTTAAGCTAGGACTGGCCCGTTTCTAATGAGGATGTGGGTTGGCTGGGTCCCGGTGCAACCTGCACAGGCTGGCCCATGGGAGGACTTAGAGGTGCAAGACTCCAGTCCAGAAGGGCAGTCCTGTTGACTCATGGCTGCAGTGGCACGTGGGAGCAGCACTAGTCCCTGCTGTGAGCAGTTCCTGAATGCAAGGGCTGAGTTCAGGAAGTCTGGCTGGGTGCAGACCCCCAGCTGGGCCAAGGAGGGGGTTCCAGCCTCGCTAGAGAGGGTGCTGAGAAGGGGAGGAAGGCCGCGTTTGAGCCCCCTAGGCGGGCTGCACAGGTCCAGGACTCTGCTAAGGCATCCTGACTTGCTGGCATTCCCTCCCCCCATCCCCACCTTTCCTCTGTGCTTTCCTTCTCTCTGGCCCCTCACTGCTCTCTTCAGCCCAGCCTCTTCTCCACAAAGGGCTGTGGTGTGAGTGGGGCCCGGCTTTGAAGCCTGGTCACCTCCACTTCCTCTAGTGCTGGTGGCACTACCTCTTTCCTCCCCCTCTCCTCTGCCCCGCTGCCCCCGTTTATTCCACAACTTCCTTTATTCTGCCACGCCATGCCAAAGGGCCCCCAGAAGGAACTGGGAGTCTTTAGCTTGGAGACAGAGGGATGAGAACCTTCCCTCATTTGATCGTGTATTCACACTGCTTTGGCTTCCATTCACTAACTCCCACATTCCTTCATTCCTTCCCATCTCATCATCCTCTGGACCTTTACTGAGCATCTTCTATGGTCAAGGCTCTAAGCATCGAATGGGAGGCGGGCAGGAGACGGATGAATCAATCCCATCTGTGCTGCCAGCTAGCTAAAGGGCAAAACGGGGAAATTAGCACACATCAGCCTCATTTAAGAGAAAAAGCACTGGGAGAGATGAGAGAGTTAAAGGCCTGAGAAGTGTGTGTGTGGAGAGTACATAGGAGGAAAATGTTGTTTCCACTTAGGGGCCAAGAAGGCTTCCTGGAAGTGGTGGCATTTGCCCTGGGCCTTGATGGCAGGCAGGGTTTGAATGTAGAGTTGTTAGAAAGGCATCAGAGAGGAGGGAACAAAGGACACCTCAGGTGTGGGAGGGACAAGTCTGGACAGGCAGGCCAGGGCTGAGGGGGAGACGAGACACATGTCCCACATATCTGCCAGCTGTGGTGGGTCAGGGGAGCAATTGTGTCCTGGGTAACCGCAGCTACCAGTCATGGAGTGATGTCAAGACCCTTCTAGCCATTAGGTGTTTGTGTGTATGAAACCCATTGTGGTGTTTCAGCTAGGACGGTGATAAAAGTGGAAGTTGGGGTAGATGATATCAGAGGTCCCTTCTACCCAGAGGGTCTGCGGTCCTTTCTGGGGAGGCTAATGGCGCAGCAGAGGGAATTCCTGGGAGTTTGCTTATTCATTCACTCACCCATCTTCTCCTTTGCTCTCACATACACTCCTTCCTTCCTTCATGCCTCACTTAGTCCCTAACCCCTTAGTCTGGGCAGATCCTGTGGTGGCGACCCAGATGATTCAGATGAGCTTCCTGCTCTTGTGAGCTCCCAGTCTGAAGGAGAGACAGACCCATGCCTGGTAGTGACAACCTGATGTTACTGTGAAATATGAATGGAAATGACTTCATTTTGTTTTTCCACTGAGTTGGTGAGGTGAGCTGGAACATGGACATGAAGAATTAATGCAGATGTTAGGCCTCCAGCCAGGAAGGCCTGACCAGTGGGGCCACATGAAGAAGGTTGTGGAGTAAGAAAGTGTTTACAGGAGAAAATGCTATGGGTTCACAGGACTTGAGAGGCATGCTATCTCCAGATGTGGGACTCTCCAGAGGCCCACTCTGGGCTCCTCTCACACCAGAAGTGAGCCTCCTGGATTGGGGAGCCTCTAGAGAACTTTTGGCTAGTAAATGTAAGCTGTAAGCAGGTTTTGGAGAGCGGTTGTTTAACTTGTGGCTTTGGACTTCGATTATGACTCAAATCCTGATGTTGACCCTTCCCTACTAAGCGACTTTGGACAAATGACTTAGTATTCTTTGTCTCCATTTATTCCTCTGCAGGAGAACAATATTATAAGCATAGTGTCTTCCTTTGAGGGTGAGGCCCAAGGGATGTAATGTGTGTGATATGCTCGCACAGTGCTAAATACGCGAGGAGTGCTATGGTGACAGGGTTATAATGACAGTGACGACGATGATGATGATAGTGATAAACTGTTAAGTGTTGCTTTTTTATTTTTGGAGACAGAGTCTCATTCTATCTCCCTGGTTAGAGTGCTGTAATGTCATCATAGTTCACGGCAACCTCAAACTCTTGGGCTGAAGCAATCCTCCTGCCTCAGGCTCCCGAATAGCTGGGACTACTGGTGCCCACCATGACACCTGGCTAGTTTTTCTATTTTTAGTGGAGATGGGATCTCTCATGCTCAGGCTGGTCTCAAACTCCTGAGTTCAAGCGGTCCGGCCACCTTGGCCTTATTTGAGAGTGCTAAGTTATAGGCATGAGCCACTGCACGTGGCCCAAGTGAAGCCTTAAATGTCTGGGCTTCATTCTCCCCAGGTATAAAGTAGAAGGGCTGACCTAGCTCACTTGTTCTCAGAATGTGGTCCCTGGACCAGCAGCATCAGTGTCTCTTGGGATCATATTAGAAATGCAAATTCTAGCTGGGTGAGGTGGCTCACGCCTATAATCCTAGCACTCTGGGAGGCCGAGGTGGGGGGAATCTTCTGAGCTCAAGTTCAAGACCAGCTTGAGCAAGAGTGAAACCCCATCTCTACTAAAAATAGAAAAACTAGCCAGGTGTTGTGGTGGGAGCCTGTAGTCCCAACTACTGGGGAGGCTGAGGCAAGGGGAGAGAACTCTGTGGGCAGATAGGCCCCTGTAATCTGTTTCTGACAATAAGATTGATTCAGTGTTGCTAGAAGTCCTCTCATAAGTCTAGCTGAAGCATCTCTTGCTTTATGCCTTGTTGTGGGGTGGGGTGGACAGGGCTCTGGACTTGAGGTCAGGGGTGGTGATTCTGGATAGTTCCCTCCCTGTGTGTCTTTGAGTGGCTTACTTTCCTCTCTGGGCCTCAACTTAGCCATCTGTTAGCTGGGGGGGCTGGACTGAATTTGGTGAGTATGAGACATTATGGTCCTCTGGAGAGACGGTAGGGTGGAGGGGCTAGAGGTTTTCTGAAAAGTTTTCTGGGTTTTCCTTTCTTTGTCTGCCTAGTGAGGACCCTGAAACTCCCTGGCTGCCAAGCACGTTATCTTGGGGATCAAGTAAGGTGAGCTGTCTCTTCTTTGGGCTGGTTTCCTTATCAGGGACATCTCATGACACCCACTTGCCTCATGTGGCTTTTGTCATTTTGAGTACTGTTCATCATTGTCAGAGGCTTTTTGATGTGCACCTAAACTCCGTCACCTGGCCTTTGAGGCCCTCCGGGACAGGCTCCCGGGTTTCCTGAGAAATGAGGCTCCTGGGACTGTGTTCTCTTCTCTTCCTGTTAAGCCTTCCACCTCACCCCTCTTCTCAGCCTATCCAAGCCCGTTCCATCTTCATGTCATTGCTAGCACTCCCTCCCCCAGGAAGCCTTCCAGATTGCCCCAACTCTGAGTGCCATCCGTGGACGATCTTGCAGTCTTAAAGGTATGACTTTAACTTCTCATTTTTAGGCATAGAACTATTGTTGGAATATAGGCTCTTTGTGGGCAAGACCTGAGCTGACAGGGATGCATAGTAGAGTCCTTGACTCCTAGAGCAGAGAGGCCCAAAGAGAGGTGGGAACTTGTCCAGAGTCACACAGCACGTTAGTGAAAGAACCCATGCCCAGAACCCAGGCCTTGTAGGTGGGACATGCCCAGAAGAGACATTATTAGAACTGTGGTTGAAGGACAGAGGAAAGGGGGGAGACTCACCGCCAGCTGATCTGTTTCAGCATGGCTGAATCCAGGGTGGGATTTAGAAATGTTATGCTGCCTATTTAAAGGAAGTGAGGGGTATGTCCTGTCCCCAGCCAGCAACTGGCACCTGGGAGCAGTACAGCAGGAAGGTGGCACCCCCAGGGTGAAGAGTCCCAGCAAGTGGGTCTGGTGTCTCTCTGGGAGGCCACTGGCAGTTCCCTGGCCTCCTGCCACCCTCTGGTCTGACCCCTTGTGGCCAGATGGAAGCCTGTGCCTGTCAGTACAGTCTGCTGGCTGGGGCTGAGGGGCTGGAGCCACCCCCTCCCTGCCCCTGGGAGTGATCCAACCCAGGACTCCCTGACGTGGCTGTGGCCCAGCTGGCAGCCTCTGTCCTTCCTTTCCACACGGCGAGCACAGGAGGCTTCCGTGTGGGGCTCCTAGGAGAAAGGGGACAGAGGGCAGTGTGAGGACAGGTGGACACGGGGTGAAAACAGCTCGTTCCGGAGGACGGGAGCTCAGAGAGGAGGAACGAGAGGACAGGCTGGCAGTTCATTCGGAGCCAGGCCTGGCTGTTGCTCAGGTGACCAGCGTTGGTCTCTGGGAGAGCGCTGCTTCCCACAGGCCTCCTGACACAGCTAGCCGGACCCAGCAGCCAAGATGATCCAGAATGTTGGAAGTCACCTGCGAAGGGTATGGAGGTTGGGGGAGGGGGGGTGAGTCTGAGGCAAGGGGGAGGGCCCTGGAGGCTCAGGACCCAGAGGAGACTGAGGTTTCCATTTTCAGTCAAAAGCCCTACATCTTCTCTCTCACTCTCCAAAGGAGCTAGAATCGGGAGACCCCTGCGCTGGTTTACTGTAAGCAGCTGTCCCCGGGCAGGCCTAGATTCCCCCAGGGGCTGGCTGTGCTGTGTGGAATCACTCTCAGCAAGTTCGTGGCTTCTGGAATTCTATTCTAGGAGTGTGTCTGTCTCTCCCCAGAGAGTCCTAGGCATGTTTCTGCTTGATGTCTGAGTGGTGTTTCACCCTCCGGGCTGGTGGGAGTTACAGGACGAGGTGTGCATGTGGATGAGTGTAGGGGTGAGGCAGGGTTCTCGGGACCGTATCTCTTCTGGAGAGCAAGTGCTGGGCCCCGTGAGGGCTTGTGGAAAGGTGTCCTGCGAAGCTACCTTGAAGAGATCTTTTCCTTGGAACCTCCTAACAGGGACTTTGGAGCTGAGATTTGGAGCTGAGATTTGGTGCTGAGGCACAGACAGACCCAAGTGCTCAGTGGTGCCTGGCGGGGGCCTTTGATGTGGTGAATGGGGAAGGGCTCAGGACAGATAGGCTGAGGTTGTGCTGCCCTCTGAAGCCATTCTCAGGAAAAACCTTTTTTAAAAGGGGGAAATAAAGAAAAACCTTTAAAAAGGCAAATAAAGAATTGTCTTATCCACCTCCCTCCATCTGCTTAGCCTCACTCACCTCGACACCTCACCCCTCACCCGGCCCAGGCAACTCTTCCTCCCTAGCTCCCCTGCCCCATGCCCCCCCACTTCATTCCTCCCTCCACACTGGGGGGCTGCTTCTAGAAACAGATGTGGTTTCTTGTTCAGACATCTGCCCAGTCTTTACGTGATACGGAGGGATCTTGCTGATCTGTCCACACCTCCCCGTTTCACCCTCCTCTCTGCAATCTTGGCAGCAGCCTGCTGGACTGCTTTCTCCTGCCTCAGTGTACCTGTACCACCCTTGTTTGCAGCTCTGTATTGTTACGCCTCCCATGCTTCCCCTAAATTGTCTCCCTGGCAAGTTCCCTCTGAGCTCTCAGGTCAGAGCACAGATGCTGCCTCCTCTGGAAAGCCTGCCCGGATTTCTCACAGTGTTGTGAGCCCCTCTGTTGGTCCCTTCTCATGCCTTGTGCTGGATTGTGTGCTTGGCTCACCCACCCCTCTCTCTACCAGCCAGGGAACACTGCTCCTAGTATACTCAGCACAGGGATGGTGTGCCAGAGCCCAGGACATGCGTAAAGAATGAGTATGAACAGGTGGCTTCTGTGCGAGGCTGAGGGTGGGATCTGGGTGGAAGAACCACTTGCTCCTCTCACCTGAAGTGCAGGGCAAAGAAAGAATGTCTTCCAGGTGGGCGGGACTGCCCATGTCTTCTCTTGTGTCCCGTATTTATCTTTCATTACTCTTCCCCTATTAATCCTTATCAGTAACTGGAGGCAAGATGATGGAGGAGGAACTATCTTCATCACAATTTAACAGAGACCCGTAGTAACAAATCCTTGTGTAGCTCTGATGCGTGCCAAACTCATGCATATGTTAACTCATTCGGTTCTCTATGAGGTAGGTAAATTATCATCCCCACATCCTAGGTAAGGAATCTGAGACTCAGAGAGGATAAATGACTTGCCCAAGAGGACACTGGTAGAAAGTGGCAGAGGGGATTTGAACTCAGCTACACAGCTGCAGAGTTTAAGCTCTTAAGGAACCTGGTGCTCAGCTACATGAAGGCCCAGAAGTGGGAGTCCAGCCCACGTATCCAAGCTCCAACCCCAGCAGGTCTTCAGCTTCCCTGCACTGCCTCCACTGAGTCTGAGGTGGAGGAGGGTGTTGGGTGTGGAGGTGGAGCTCATGAGGACACAAATGACTTCATATCAGCTAAGAACATTCTGACCTTGATTGCCACCTTTGGACCATTGCCTGGATGGCAGATCTCCTTGGATTACCCTTGTTTCCTTTTGTTCCTCAGAATACAGGAGGGTTTGGGAACATTTTTTTGCTTGATACCAAAATTTTTTTTTTTTTTTTTTTTTTTTTAAAGATAAGGTCTTGCTCTGTTGCCTGGGCTAGAGTGCAGTGGTGTTATCATAGCTCACTGTAACCTCAAACTCTTGGGCTCAAGGGATCTTCCTGCCTCAGCCTCCTGATAGCTGGGACTATAGGTGCATGCTACCATGCCTGGCTAATATTTCTGTTTTTTGTAAAGATGAGATCTTGCTATGTTGCCCAGGCTGGGAACTCCTGGGCTCAAGCAATCTTCCTGCCTCAGCCTCTCAAAGTGCTGGGATTACAGGTACCAGCACCTGGCTCCAAAGCTCTTTTTAATAAAAAGCAAGAAAACCAAAACCCCCCACTAAACGATCTTCCCTGGGGACTAAAGAAAGCCAGATTAGGCGGGGTGTGGTGGCTCACGCCTGTAATCCTAGCACTCAGGGAGGCCAAGGCAGGGGGATCACTTGGGCTCAGGAGTTCAAGACCAGCCCAAGCAGGAAGGAGACCCTGTCTTTACTAAAAATAGAAAAACTAGCCGGGTGTGGCAGTAGGTGCCTATAGTCCCAGCTACTTGGGAAGGGGAGGCAAGAGGATCAATTGAGGTCAGGAGATTGAGGTTGCTGTGAGCTATGATGATGCCACAGCACTCTACCCGGAGTGACAGAGTGAGACTCTTATCTCAAAAAAAAAAAAAGCCAGGTTAAACTGGGAACAGAAGAGGGGGTTCAGTTAATTCATAAGTTCCCCTTCGTGTGGTTTGGGGCCTTTCAGTGTCCTGTGGCCCTACAGACAGAGCACTAAAGTCTGATGGCTCTGGCGCCTGGTTACCACAAAGCACTTGGCATATGTGGAGAGTGAGTGGGTGAATGGAGTGGTGATGTGCTGCCAAGCTGGGGGCGGGAGGGGAGCTGCATGCCTGTCTGGTGGAGCTGGGGAGGTCTCCCTGTCCTGTCTCAGTCCTTGCATCTCCTGATGGAGATGTTTTCTTCTTTCCCTAGCCAAGATATTAGTCTACACTGGGTACTAAGTCCCACACTCCAGGGCTGGCAGGGACCTGCAGGTGTCCTAGTGGGATTTGGCAGAGCTCCAGGGGTTGGGAGGAGCCTGGGAACTTCTACTCAGCCTCAGTTCTAGCCTGGCCTAGGTCTACTCACAGTGGGGCTCAGGAATTTTGGTTACTCCAGAAATGCTGATGGGGCTGTTTGTCCAAGCTCTCCTGAGAAGCCCTGTGCCCAGCTAGTGCCACTGGCAGGATGGTGGAAGATCATAAACAGCTGAGCATCTGTGCACGTGCTCACGTACCCACAGACCGCATGCTGGGTGTAGTCTTCACCCACAGACTGAACTTTAGGACAGCTGGGGTGGCTCTTCCCCACCCCTCAACCTCCTTTACCTCACTGGGGTTCAGCCCAGAATGGGGGGGAGGTTTGGGGTACAACAGTGGATTGGAATCTTTTGTTACCCCATTAGTCATGGGGTGACATTGGACCAGATGTTCTCCACTCTGGGTCTCAGCATGTGGGGTGATCCCTGGGATCCTAGCCAGCCTTGACATTCTGGGGTCTGAATGTGGGGGGTTTGCACCTTGATGTTGGTCCTCCCGTCTCCCTGCAGGGCCCCACTGTGTGTTGCAGGAGAGGTTGTAGATATAAAACGATGTTAGTGTCTGTAGTAGGAGACAATAAGCAGCTGAATGAGTCATGCTGGGTGCTCAGAAGGGGATGAAGTGGTCCCAGAGGCTTCCTGGAAGAAGAGGTGAGATTTGAACACTTAGCAGCAGCCTGTTCAGGAGCCACATGTGAATCTGTCTCAGCCATGAGCAGATACCCTTAGTTTGCAGGGCATCTGAAGGATCTCTTTTATTTTTTAATTCTATAATCCTAGCACTCTGGGAGCCTGAGGTGGGAGGATTGCTTGGGCTCAGAAGTTTGAGACCAGCCTGAGCAAGAGCAAGACCCATCTCTACTAAAAATAGAAAATATTAGCTAGGGCTCGTGCAAGCGCCTGTAGTTCCAGCAACTCAGGAGGCTGAAACAGGAGGATCACTCAAACCCAGGAGTTTGAGGTTGCTGTGAGCAAGGCTGATAACCATGCACTCTAGCCTGGGCAACAGAGTAGTCAAAAAGTTTATTTTTTAAATAAATAGATAAAGTTAATGTTCTTATCATGTACAATGTGATGTTTTATTGTGGAATGGTTAAGTCTAGCTAATTAACAAATGCATTACCTCGCACATGGTTTCCACTTTTGTGGTGACAGCACATAACACTCTGTTTATACCTTCCCAAAATACAATATACCATCATTAACTATAGTCACCTTGCTGTAAAATCGATCTCCTGAGACGTGTTCTTCCTGTCTAACCATAATTGTGCACCCTCTACCAAGATCTCTGCTTCCCACCATTATATTCTCTACTTCTTTGAGATCAGCTTTTTTAGATTCTGTGTATGAGTGAAGTTATGTGGTGTTTATCTGTGCCTGGCTTATTTCACTTAACAGAAGGTCCTCCAGTTTCATCCATGCTGGTACAATGGCAGGATTTCATTCTTTTTTACAGCTGAATAGTATTTCTTGTGTATATGCCCATCATTTTTTTTTTTTTTTTTAGACAGTCTCACTATGTCACCCTGGGTAGAGTGCTGTGGCATCACAGCTCACAGCAACCTCAAACTCTTGGGCTTGAGCGAATCTCTTGCCTCAGCCTCCCAAGTAGCTGGGACTACAGGCACCCACCACAATGCCCGGCTATTTTTTGGTTGTAGTTGTCATTGTTGTTTGGCAGGCCCGGGCTAGATTTGAACCCACCAGCTCCAGTGTATGTGGCTGGTGCCCTAGCTGCTGAGCTACAGGTGCTGAGCCCCGTCATTTGTTGATAGACACTTAGGTTGATTCCATATATTGGCTATTGTGAATAGTGCTGCAATATACATAGGAGTACCAATGTCTCTCACATCCTGATTTCATTTCCTTTGGATATATACCCAAAACTGGGATTGCTGAATCATATGGTAATTCTATTTTTGATTGAATTGATTTTTATAGTATAGTGAGAGACAAAGGTCTGATTTTATTCTTCTGAATATGGATATCTAGTTTTCTGAAAACCATTTATTGAAGAGACTGTTCTTTCTCCACTGTGTGTTTTGTTGAAAATCAATTGGCTATAAATGTATGGATTTATTTCTGGGCTCTCTATTCCATCCCAGTGGTCTGGGGGGTCTTTTTTTTAATGCCAGTACTATGTTGCTTTGATTATTATAGCTTTGAAGAATATTTTGAAATCAGATAGTGTGATGTCTCTAGTTTTGTTCTTTTATTTTTTTTATTTTATTTTTTTTTTGAGATGGAGTCTTACTATGTCACCCTCAGTAGAGTGCCATGGCATCACAGCTCACAGCAACCTCAAACTCTTGGACTTAAGTGTTTCTCTTGCCTCAGCCTCCCAAGTAGCTGGAACTACAGGCGGCTGCCACAATGCCTGGCTATTTTTTTGGTTGCAGTTGTCATTGTTGTTTAGCAGGCCCAGGCTGGCCTTGAACCTGCCAACCTCAGTGTATGTGGCCGGTGCCCTACTCATTGAGCTATTGGCACTGAGACTCTAATTTTGTTCTTTTTGCTTAAGATTGCTTTAGTCATTTTGGATCTTTTGTGGTTCCATACAAATTTCAGGATTATTTTTTCCATTCATTTGAAGAACATCATTGGAATTTTGATAGGGATTACATAATCTGTGGATTGCTTTGGGTAGTCTGGCCATTTTAATAAGATTGGCAGATGTGGTGGCTCATGCTTATAATCTCAGAACTTTGGGAAGTTGAGGAGGGAGGATTGCTGAGGCCAGGAGCTCAAGACCAGCTTGGGCAACATAGTGAGACTCCCATCTCTACCAAAAAATAAAAATATTAGCTGGGTGGGGTGCTATGTACCTGTAGTCCCAGCTACTTGGGAGGCTCAGAAGGATCACTTGTAGGTGTTTGAGGCTGCAGTGAGCTATAAAGTGCCACTGCATTCTAGTCTGGGAGACAGAGCAAGACCCTGTGTCAAAACAAAACAAAATTAATTCTTCTAATCCATGAACATGGGATATCTTTCAATTTATATGTGTCTTCTTTAATTTCTTTCATTAATACTTTATAGTTTTCATTGCAGAGATTTTTCACCTCCTTGGTTAAATTTATTCCTTTTTTTTTTTTTTGTTTGTTTGTTTGTTTTATTGAGACAGAGCCTCAAGCTGTCACCCTGGGTAGAGTGCCATGGCATTACAGCTCACAGCAACCTCCAACTCCTGGGTTCAAGCGATTCTCCTGCCTCCACCTCCCAAGTAGCTGGGATTACAGGCACCCACCACAGCGCCCGGCTATTTTTTGGTTGCAGCCATCATTGTTGTTTGGCAGGCTCAGGCTGGATTTGAACCCACCAGCTCAGGTGTATGTGGCTGGTGCCTTAGCCTCTTGAGCCACAGGCGCTGAGCCACCTTGTTTTTTTTTTTTTTTTTTTGAGACAAAGTCTCAAGCTGTTGCCCTTGGTAGAGTGCCATGGCATCACAGTTCACAGCAACCTCAAACTCTTGGGCTTAAGTGATTCTCTTGCCGCAGACTCCCAAGTAGCTGGGACTACAGGTGTCCGCCACCACGCTCAGCTATTTTTTGTTGCAATTGTTTAGCTGGCCTGGGCCAGGTTCGAACCCACCACCTTTAGTGTATGTGGTTGGTGCTGTGACCACTGTGCTAAGGGTGCAGAGTCATCCTTGGTATTTTTTTATAGCTATTATATACAGAATTGTTTTCTTGATTTCTTTTTCAGGCAGTTTGCTATTAGTGTATAAAAACATTACTGGTTTTTGTATATTTATTTTGTATCCTTTAACTTTACTGAATATGTTTATTAGTTCTGAAAGTTTTTTGGTGGAATCTTAAGGGATTTCTATATGTGGGATAATTTAGTCTTTAAGCAGGGACAATTTTACTTCCTTTTTTCCAATTTGAATGTTTTGTATTTCTCTCTTGCCTAATTACTCTGGCTAGGACTTCTAGTCCTAGGTGGAATGAAAGTGGTTAAAGTAGACATCCTTGTCTTATTCCAGATCTCAGAGGGAAAGCTTTCAACTTTTTCTTGTTCGAGGGAGGACTCTTCTTCATCCTTCAAAATCCAGTTCAGCCATGATTTTGTCTCCTCAACATGTTGTACTGACTTCACTTGTTCCCTACACAGGTACTTATTGAAGAATTAACATATGGCAGGTGCCGGGTATACTGTGGCTAACAACCCAGATTGCCTCCTGGAGCTGACAGCTAGTGGAAGAGAGACAGTGAAAAGGTAGTCAAATAAATAACATTGAAAATCTGCAATAAGGCTCAGCACCCATAGCACAGGAGTTATGGCGCCAGCCATATATACTGAGGGTGGCGGGTTCAAACCCTGCCGGGCCAGCTAAACAACTGCAACAAAAAAATAGCTGGGCGTTGTGGCAAATGCCTATTGTCCCAGCTACTTGGGAGGCTGAGGCAAGAGAATTGCTTAAGCCCAAGAGTTTGAGGTTGCTGTGAGCTTGGCGCCATGGGACTCTACTGAGGGCGACATAGTGAGACTCTGTCTCAAAAAAAAAGAAAGAAAAGAAAAGAAAATCTGCAATAAGTGCTATGAAAAATAGTAAGAATAAATACTATATAGGTGCTAGCCATGTGTCAAGCATGAATTAGCTCATTTATTCCTTATAACAACTCTATGATGTAGATAATATTATTGTGCCCTTATTAAAGTTAAAACTGGCTGGGCATAGGGGCTTAGGCCTATAATCTCAGCAGTTAGAGAGGCAGAGGCAGGAGAATCAGCTGAGTCCAGGAGTTTGAGACAAATCTGTGCAACATAGCAAGACCTTGCTCTACAAAAAATAAAAATAAAAAATTAACCAGGCATGGTGGCATGCACCTGTAATCACAGCTACTGGGGAAGCTAAGGCAGGAGGATCACTTGAGCCTAGAAGTTCAAGGCTGTAGTAAGCTGTGATCGCAGTATTGTACTCCAGCCTAGGTGACAGAGTGAGACCCTTATCTCTAAAAAATAAATAAATGAATGGCTTGGTGCCTGTGGTTCAAGCAGCTAAGGTGCCAGCCACATACACTTGAGCTGGCGGGTTTGAATCCAGTCTGCCAAACAACGACGGCTGCAAGCAAAAAAATAGCCGTGTGTTGTGGCAGACGCCTGTAATCCCAGCTATTTGGGAGGTGGAGGCAGGAGAACTGCTTGACCCCAGGAGTTGGAGGTTGCTGTGAGCTGTGATGCCATGGCACTCTACCCAGGGCGATAGCTTGAGGCTCTGTATTTAAAAAAAAAAAAAAAATATATATATATATATATATATATGTATATATATAAAATAAATAAATGAATAAATAATTTTAAAAAAATGAAACTGAGACAGAGAGCTTAAGTAACTTGCCTGAGGCCACATAGCTAGTAAATGACATTGCTGAGACTAAACTCAGGCTGTCTGGAGAGCAGAGAATTGTGAAAGGATGGTGGGGGAGGTCATGGGAGACCTCTAAGCAGGAGACAGCTAAGCAGTAGCCACTGAGAAGAAGGCAGCCAGGGGAAGATCTGGGAGAAGGGCGTTCCCGGTGGAGGGAACAGCATGTGTTTGCAGGCTCCCTGGTAGGAGGGCTTGGTGCTTCTGGGCTGCTGTGTAGGGGCCCACGTGGCTTGGAGTCGAGTGAGCAAGGGACAGAACAGCTAGAAGAGGCTGAGATAAGGCTGTGAGGGCTGGGGCTTGTGGGCTGAGTTTGGGGTTTGAAGTGCTGTGGCTTGTGTTGTCCTGTCCACCAGGCTATGTGCTCCATGAGGGCTCTCCCGTCCCCAGGCTTAGTGTCAAAGTATTCAGTCCCGAATGCCAAACTCAGCAACCCAGGGCAATACATCATCATGGCTCCTCCTCTGAATGGCCAGCACCCTGAAGGTCCCAGCTGCCTTTCCATTCACCCTCTGAGTCACAGATGGTTCGGATGGTGCAGAGAGGCTCTGAGAAGTGAGATGATGTGCCTGGGCTTATACAGGAGGCAAGAGACTCAGAGCCACTTCCTCACCCTCGCTAGACTGGGACCCCTTTTCCATCCGTTGTCTTGACCAGGGAGACATCTGGGACCTCTCTGCACCCAGAAAGGTGCACAGTCACATGTGGATCACCCCAACCCAGCCTTCTGTGCCTACGTCGCACTGGCAGTGTGGATTCAAGATGGTCCTACGGCACACACACATCCAATCTAGGACAGGCTGCAGCACTGTCCGCACCTGTGCCTGGGATGGAGGCAGGGCCAAGCTGGCATCCCTGGGAGACTTTGGAGAGCTGCTCACTGCTCTGCTAGTGGAAAGGATCCAGAGACTGGCCTTGGAGCCGCTAATTCACTTCACCTCTGTAGGCCTGTTTCCTTGTGTGAACCATGTCTGTTCCTGCAGATCCTGCTGAATCATTGGCAAGATTAGAGACTGAAGAAATGTAGAACTTGACACATAATTTGCTGTGGTGAATATGGGTTCATTTCTTTTCATCTCATTTGGACTCCAATTTTCTCAGTGGTTCAGTGGCATGGTCAGTTGGTCAGATGAGACGGTAAAAGCAAACTTTTCTGTTGAGTACCTACCCTGCCTGTCTAAGTGTTAGGCATATTTAAACTTCCCAACAGCGTTGCAAGGCTGCAGGAATTCATCTGGCTTTATAGATAAGAGAACCAAGGTTTTGGTGTAAGTCACTTTGATCTAGTTAGAGAATTCAAAGTCTCGTCTGAACCCAAGCTCCAGCTGGGCAAGGGTCCTGGACTCTGTGGCTCCTTACCTTGTGCTGGGCCAATCTGGCTGAGCACAGAAATTGACACCTCTGCTTTGTGCTTGCTCTGTCCTGGGGCACCAGGGAGGGATGGTGCTGTTGGCCAGGTCCTGTGCCAGCTCCCTGGCTGGAGGCCTGTGTGCTCCTGCCATTCCTAAGAGCAGCCTCCTTGAAGGTAGGAGGTGGCATCCAGCCAGTGACGCAAAGGGCCAGCATCTGGCACTTTGGGGACACAGAGATGAACCAGACTAGAGTTGTCCTCCGGTGCTCCCAGGCTGATGGAGAGACTGAGAGAGTTACAAACCAACTGTGGCAGCACAGTGTAGCTGCTAACCAGCCTACAGGTGAGGGCAGGCTCCCTGGAGGAGGTAATGAACTAACTTGGCCTTGAAAGCTTTTCTGGGTTAGGAAACAGAATCAGGCAGATGTGCCTGTGTGTAAGAGGTGAGAAAGAGCCAGGTCCACAAGGAAATGAGGAGGGAATTTAGCAGTGACCTCAGAGGACACTCTCCCTGGCCCCTTCATCTATGTAATATGCACATCCTGATTGGGGCTTCTTCAGAAATTATTTGTAGGATGGGCACTGTGGTTTATGCCTGTAATCCTAGCACTCTGGGAGGCCAAGGTGGGTGGATTGCCTGAGCTCCTGGGTTTGAGACCAGCCTGAGCAAGAGTGAGACCCTGTCTCTTAAAATAGCCGGCATTGTGGCAGGTGCCTGTAGTCCTAGCTACTAGGGAGGCTGAGGCAAGAGAATCGCTTGAGCCCAGGAATTTGAGGTTGCTGTGAGCTATGATGCCACAGCACTCTACCAAGGGCAACAAAGTGAGACTCTGTCTCAAAAAAAAGAACAACAAACAAACAGAAATTATATGTTAACTAATTTTTTTTCAGTTTCACTCCATCATCCTGGGTAGAGCACCATGGTGTCATAACTCACAGCAACCTCAAACTCCTGGGCTCAAGTTATCCCCTTGCCTCAGCCTCCCTAATAGCTAGGACTACAGGTGCCTGCCACAACGCCCATCTAGTTTTTCTATTTTTAGTAGAGATGGGGGGGTCTTGCTTTTTGCTCAGGCTGGTCTTTTACTCCTGAGCTCAGGAGATCCACCCGACTCAGCCTCCCAGAGAGCCAGGATTACAGGCGTGAGCTATCTCCCCTCAGTTATATGTTAACTGATTAGTGTCAGTGGACATGAATGATTAAGGATCTGTTTTGGAGAGGCAGCCCAGTGAGTAGAAATAGCTTTAGTAGCGAGAAAAGCAAAAGCTCAGCTCCATCAGTCACTGGCAGGGTGCCCTGGGCAGGTCCTTTAGATACCTGGGCCTTGGTTCCCTTTTCTGTGCAAGAAGGGTGATCGTCTCTCCCAGGGTTTTGTGAAGATTAAATGATACTAAACATGCAAAGTCATTATATAATGTATATTTTAAAGGCTTGAAACATAATAGGCAGTCAAAAAATTATTATGAGGCACTGAGACTCCAGAGAGAATGTGACCTGGCCCCTGTTCTCAAGGAGTTTATTTCCTCACCCACTTTACCTTTGGCCTTACCTGGCTGCTCAGAAGCCCAGTGAGTCAGCAGGTGGCTAACAGCACCTGAGCCCAGGGAGAATTGTGCTCAGGATCTCGCTGAGGGGCCACAGTGCTGACGCTCAGGTCTCTCCACTCCTTGTCATCGCCTTATTTGTGATCTTTTTTTTTTTTTTAATTTATTTATTTTTATTGTTAAATCATAGCTGTGTACATTAGTGCAATCAAGGGGTACAATGTGCTGCTTTCATATAGGTTGTGATCCTCCCTGGGGGTGTGGCCCTGCCCAGGTGTGGCCTGGACTGGGTCAGAGGTTGGGAAGGGGAGTGGCCCTGGGGCCTGTGTAAAGCAGCCTGTGGTTTCCTACACTGCTCCTGGGCTGATCTGAACCAGGTGAGTCTAAAATTTCTTTTGATCCTTTAGGGAGGGTGTGTAGAGTTCATTTTCTCCGTCTTCTCAGTGATACAGCCTGTGAGAAGTTGGAGAAATGGGAGTTCAAGAGATCAGAGCCACAAGGCTCTGGGTGGTTCCTGAATAGCCCTCTTCCCTGGCCCTGTCACTGGAGCCTGCTTTGTACCAGGCAGGTCCCACAATACTGACATTTACAGATTAAGTAGTGTGCCTGTAGGCTTAGAGGGCAGGGGCACAGGGAAGGAGGGAGCAGGAGAGGGAGGGGCTCAAGGATTCAATGGCTTTTCTCCACCCTAGAGAGAGCCAAAAGGGAAAAGCACAGCATGGCTCCCAGCAACCCACTACCCCTACCGCAAAGGCCCGTGTGCCTCTGAGCCTTCCTGGTCCCCACCCTGCCCTGGCTTTTGAAGATAAAAGTAGAGCTTCTAGGTGGCAAGGCCAAGAGAAGGCATGTCTGTCTCATGGACAAACTGGTTTTCAGCAAGGCCCAACTCTGGATGGGGGCGCTTACTATGATGTTGCAGCTGGGGGTGGGGGCTGGCTCACAGCCCTGGTGGGATCCACAGGTCAGAGACCAGCTCTCCAGAGAGCTCTTTTCCCTATTGTCTAAGGCAGGAATGCAGGCAGACACTGATACAGGTGCCCAAAGTGGCAGGCCCTGTTTCAGAGGTCCCATGGGCTAGGGGATCTGTCTCCCTCCAGATGGTGTACCATCCTGAGGTAACCCTGCTAGCCTCTGGAGTCGGAAGAACCCAAGTCCAATGTCCATGTTGCCTTTTACTGGCCAGGGGTCCTTGGGTGGACCCGGCCCTTTCTTGTTCCTGGTACAAGTTTCCTTTACCTCATCTGTAAAATGAGGAGTGAGACTTCCTGCTTCAGAGTGGAGCTGAGAATTAACAGACCCCCAAGGGCCGGGCCTGGAGTATCGAAGGCATGTGATAAGTGGCAGCCATAAAGTTATCTCCTCTCCTTTCCTCTCCTCCCCTCCTTCCCCTCCCCTCCTCTCCCCTCTCCCCCCCCTCCCCTCTTCTCTCTTCTCTTCCTTCCTCCCTTTTCCTTTCTTTCTTTTTTTTTTCCTTTATAGTTTTTTTTTTTTTTCCGAGGCCGGGTTTGAACCCACCACCTCTGGTATAGGGGGCTGGCGCCCTTCTCCTTTGAGCCACAAGCGCCACCCTCCTCTCTTTCTTTTGACAGAGTTTTGCTGTGTTGCTCACAGCAACCTCAAATTCCTGGCCTCAAGTGGTCCTTCAGCCTTAACCTCCCAAATAGCTGGGACTGTAGGCACATGCCACCATGCTTGGCTAATTTTTCCTTTTTTTTTTTTTTTTTTTCTCTATAGATGGGGGTTTTGCTGTTGCTCAGGCTGGTCTTGAACTCCTGACCTCCAGTTATCTTCCTTCCACCAGTCCCAGTACCTGTGGCTGGGCCCTAACCACTGAGCTACAGGTGCCGAACCTGTAAAAAGATTTCTGTGGTCTCTATTTCCACATCTTACCTCTCATCCTTTCCTGAATTCATGCCAACTGGACTCCTCCTTTCCTGAAGTCAAATCTGGTGATAGCTTCTCTCCCTATCTGCCTGCACTCAGCGCGCTTGCACCAGCAGGCGCCCTTCAATCTGGAGAGCCGCACTCTCCTGGGTCCTCCCCCCTGCTGACTGCTCTCTCCCTCAGCTGCTTTTTGCCGCCTCCTGCTCTGCACAGGCCTCTGAAGATGGGAGTGTGCACATCTCTGTCTATGCTCTCTCCTCGGATGGTGTCTGTTCTAGTTACCATGACTGCGTAATACACTACCCCCAAACTTAGTGGCTTAAAGCAACAACCATTGTATTGTATTTTGTGATTTTGTGGGTCAGGGCAGGGCTTGGCTGGGAGGTAATTCTGCATTATGTGGCACTGATGGAGGTTACTTGGTGGTATTTAGCAGGCAGATGAACTGACCCCAGGGATCTGAGATGGCTTCACTGGCACCATGGTGGGGATGGCTGGAAGGTTGAGCTTAGTTAGGACTGTCATTCAGAGCACCCATATGTGGCCCCTTCAATATCCTGGTCTCAGGGTAGTCAGACTTCCATGTGACTACCCCACCACAGCAAGAGTTCAAAGAGCCCTGGGTGGAAACTGCAAGGCTTCTCATGAAATATCACTCAAGGTGACTCTGATTCAGGGGGAGGAGGTTAGATTCTACCTGTCCAGGAGAGGAGTAGAAAAAAATTTGCAGCCATCCTTAACCTACCACAGGGCCACAAAATCCTCTGGATCTGAAATACCCATGTATGCTGGGCTCTCCAGGTGTGGTCTCTTTTCCAGGGAGCTCCACACTTGAATTCCTCCATACTTCTAAGTGTGTAATAGGAGCTCACAAACTCTTGATTCTGTCCCCTGCTTATTTCTCCCCCGGGCTCCCCCCGCCCTGTAACCAGTACCACCATCTGAGTCAGGCACTCATTCAATGCCTGGTGCTTCTGTCTCTCATCCTCACTGGTATCCCCAGTCGGGCACCCCTGATGGCAGTGGCCCTCTGAGGAGTCTGCCTGTGTTTCCCTCTTGTCCTGAAGTCCACCTCTACTCAGCAGCAGAGGGATCCCATGTGTAACTCAGATCACTCCCCTGCTCCCTCTGTGCCCATTTCACAGGCCTGGGCCTCATGCTGCCTGGGGCACGTCCTCCCTGCCAGCCAGCCATTTCTTCTTTATATCCCTTACCCCCATCCCCAGCACAGGTGAAACCGACAGCGGCCACAGCACTTGGTCACAGAGAGTTGTCACTGTGGAGTTTGTGGATGGATGAAATCACGAGGCTGTTTTCACAGGAACAACTATTAAGCGAGAGCCACCGAGCATGCATGCAGCTTAAGGTGACAGCAACAGAAAAACTTGCATGCAGGCTGATGGAATGAGTCTTTTTCTTTGACATCTGCTTGGAGTAATGTTCAGATATCACAGTTGCTGAGAGGGCCACCTAGGGCCAGGTGTGTTTTCGTGCAGTCATTTGATCAAATGTTGAATGGAGCAGACGTGTGTGGCACTCCTGGAAGACAACTCCCAAGTTCACCTTGACACACCTTTACTGTGCACGTCCTGTGATCTGGGTCCATGTAATGTGAACTGTGGAAAATATGTTTGCTCCCGTCCCAGCGGGTCCTCCCGTGTGCTGCTGTGCCTTGTTCTTGGTTTCCAGTGATCGTTGCCTTTAATTCCAAGAATCCATTTCCATCCGGAGGCTTGTTGAGACTCTCTAGGGCCTGGGAAAAGTGAAGGAAATTCCCAGCAGTAGTTGAGTCTGTTAGACTGTGCATGGACGTCTGTGCGAGTGCCACAGACTCCTTCCTGTCCAGCATTTTGATTCTTTGTGGATAATGCGCGTGACCAACCAGCAGTGCTGGGAGGGAAGGTGAATGAATGGCACTGCCCCTTCCTTGCTTCCTGTATCTCTCTATAGTTTCTTGGGTTTGTAATGACACGAGCAGCTGCAGTTTGGGGGCATTTCATAGGGATCAGATCCTGTTCTAAGCAGTACACGTATGATCTCTCTGAATCTTTACTATGAAATCTTCTTCGTCTTTTTTTTTTTTTTTTAAATAAGATCTCACTGTCTCCCAGGCTGGAGGGCAGTGATGTGATCACAGCTCATCGCAGCCTCCCTCCTCAGCCTCCTGAGTTGCTGGGACTCCCATTTTATAAGTGTGGACAGTGAGGTTCAGAAAACTTAAGGAAACGGCTTAGGCTTATTCCTAAGAGGCAGGGCCAGAAACCAGCACAGTCTGCCAGGCCTGGAGCCACCCCCTTGCCAGACCCCTGTGCCTTCCTGTTTTTTTCTTTCTTTTTTCTCTCTCTCCCCTTCTGAATATTTCCTCAACAAATAAATCTTCCTTGGAATCAAATTCCTCTGAGATGGTGTAGGAAAATATGGGGGTGGTGTGGGACTGGGACAGTTGCTCTGGAAAGAATTGTCACCACCTGCTGAGCTCAGCAGCCTCCTCAGAGGCCCTGCTGGGCCCGGCTCTGGATCTTTCAGCTTGGATCTGGTAGTTTAGGGGCTAAGAAGCTGCCCATGGGTCCCTGTTCCTCCTCTCTGCTACTCATGCAGCGTGAGGGAAAGTGGGCAAGGGACACGGTCACAGCTCCTGCTCCTGCCACTCCGCTCTGTCTGGGAGTGGGCTCTCCAACACTTTTGGGGAAAGGAAAGGCTGTTATACTGTGCACAGGAAGCCGTGTTGTGGGGAAGGACGAGAGGAGCGGAGTGCAGGCCTGGAAGGGTAGGAGGACCCTGGGCACTGTCTGGAGCCTTGGGGAGTGAAGGGGCTGCTGCACGACCGGTGCTGTCGGAGGGGACCCCACTTTCTGGGGAGGGCAAGGACACTGTCTCTGAACAGGAGGGGCCTGCAGAGCCCTGGAGAAGCAGCTGGGGCCTGGAAGGGGGCCTGGGAGGCTGCCGGCTTCCTGGGGCAGGACGTCCTGGTAGCCAGAATCCTGCCAGGCTGCGTGCAGCTCAGGCCCCAGGAATGTGCAAGCGGGAGGCCCCTCCCCTCCCCCCACTGCTCTCTGCTCTGCCTGTATCTGCTCTCTCCTAATTGCTCGCTTCCCTACCACCCTCTCTGTTTTCCCTCTCTGACCTCATCATTGTTCTGTTCTTTCTCTTTTTCCTCTTCGCTTTGCCTTCTTTCTTTTCTCTCTCTCTGACTCTGTTTCTCCTCCCCTACCCCCATGACTGCTCTCTCCCCCCTTCTCCCTTTCCCTTGTTGTCTCCCCTCTCTCCTTTGCCCTCCTGTTGAGGGGAAGTATGGTGCCCAAAGTTGCTGTGCCCAGCTCCAGGATAAACGGGGCTGCCGGCAGGACAGCAGGGCTTGAGCCCATTCCTGGGCCACTTGTGGCCATGGTGACCTGGAGGTAGCAGCAGGCGGCAGCCCTGGCTCTACAGAAGGGAGGGCAGGGGGGCTTCTGCTGAGAGCAGAGGCCAAGTCTGCCCTTCACAGTCCTGGGAGGGCCCACCCCACCGCCAGGGGCTCCGCTACGGGGTGCTTGCCTGTGAACATGGGTTGTGGCCTGGGTGCTGAGAGCAGCTCACTGAGGGGCCACATAGGGGGGGGTCACTTGCACTTGGGGTCAGACTGCCAGTGTTCTAATGGCCCTCTGTCACTTTCTGGGGTCTGCTGGTTGTAGGGGTGTGGAGGTGGCAAATAGCCCTGAGGGAAGAAGCCGCAGGGAGGCAGCTCCGTGGGTGGAAAGGATGGAAGAACTCAGACAGGCAGACCTGCTCTTCATCGGAGGTGTCTTCATCAGAGGGAGTGAGCCCCCCCGTCTCTGGGAGCAAGCAAGCTCATGCTGGACAGCCACTGTAGGGGGTGGGGTGGCAGCTGAGATCCCTATACCTGAGAAGGGCCATGTAGCTGAATGTGAGTTTTCCTCCCATTCCCGAGAGCTGAGGATTTACAAAGTATTGTTTTCGGCTCACAGAGAGCTTGCAGTTTCCTCGCTGGTGGTGGCCCAGAGGATAGTGTTCTGGAAAGTGACACTGATGCCATGCATGTCTCCTGCATAGGACATGAGGGAGATGAGGAAGGATATTCTTTTTGGATGTCTTGGCTCCAGGTACAGGTCCTGACCTGGCAGGCCTAGGTGAGGAAGTCCAGTGGCTGTCACAGATGCCTGGAATACAGATGTCCTGCTGTCAGAGGAGGGAGGGAGGCTATTACAGTGAAGTGGCCAAGCAGCCCCGCCTGTGAGTGAAGCAGGGTTTAATTCCCAACTCTGCCCCTTGTTGGCTATGTGACTCCGTGTGTGTGTGTGTGTGTGTGTGTGTGTGTGTGTGTACGTATGTACAAGTGTTGGACCCTTCCCAACCCTTTGTTTCCCCATCCATAAAACAGGAATACAATAACAACATTCAGCTCTCAGGGCAGTGTGAAGCTGAAAGAGAGAACGCGTATAAAATGCTCAAGCACTATGCCGGCCAGGCGTGTTAAATACCTACACGAGGGGGAGCAGTTGTTCTCAGTCTCTCCCACTCACCTCCCCTTTCAATTTTATAAACCGAGGAAGTTGAGCCCAGAGAGGTTAAGACACTTGCTCACGTCCCACGGGGTGTTGGCCATCCTGCAGGGACTGCACCCAAATAATACTGAGAAGTGGGAGTGAGGACGCTGGCTCAGGTTGGGGTTAACCTGGCCCCACCCTGCCCGGTCCTGTAGTCAGGCTCCCAGCTCCACGCAGGGTCAGGTTCTGCACACACTCCACGGTCCCGGCCTCTCCTAGGGAGCCTCTTATTCTGCAGATGTCTTCCCATGTAGCCCTTGGCTTTGTGAGGGTGGGCCACTCGAGCTTGCCCATGAAGCAGGCTCCACTCAGCTGCTCAAGCAGTGCTGGAATAAAAGGAAGGCAAGACCATTGAACATGGCTACTTAGAAGTCCCAGTCTGGCTGGCGTGGTGGCTCCTGCCTGTAAGCCTAGTATTCGGAGAGGCTGAGGTAGGAAGATTGCTTGAGCTCAGGAGTTCCAGACCAGCTTGAGCAAGAGGAGACCTTGTCTCTACTAAAAATAGAAAAATTAGCTGGGCATTGTGATGAGCATCTGTAGTCCCAGCTATTTGGGAGGCTGAGGCAGGAGGATCACTTGGGCCCAGGAGTTTGAGGTTGCTGTGAGCTAGGGTACTCTACCCACGGTGACAGGATTAGAAAAAAAAAAAAGAAAGCCCTGTTTTTATGTTTCTTCCTTTGCACCTCAGGACAACTCTGAAAAGCACTTAGGAGTCTCTTTTAACAGATGAGGAAGCTGGTCCACGGGGGATGCTGTGCTGTGCAATGAATGTACAACTGAACACAGAGAGGGGAAGCCAGGCCCCTCCTCTACTGAGGATTGGACTGGGGTTCAAATTTGCTCACCCGACTCAAGAACCACTGTCCCTGCAGCCTCCCTTTTCCACATTTCCATCTCCCCAAGTGAGATACCAGAGCTGGTGGAGTCTCTGGTGGTTTGGGAGAGGCACATCCCCACCCAGCCAAATTGCTCCATCTTTTCCAACTTCCTCCACACGATGCTTCCTCATCTGTGCACAGCACTTCACAGTTAGACAGGTGCCTTTAATTTTAGGGATTTCGTTCCACTGTCGTGCTTGTCTTGGATGGAGATGGGATTGGGGTACTTAAGGAGGAAATAACTTGCCCAATGTCTACCTGACTCTAAGGCCCTTTCATTTAAGACCCGGGACAGAGAGCCTCCTGGCCCTTAATTTCTCCATCCACACAACCAAGCAGGTGTAATCAATCTTCAAAGCCCTTCTCCCTCTCACGGTGTTGAGGGAAGGGTTGCGGGATAGATAGAGGCAAAGAGAGGCAGGAGTCCTGCACCCAAGTCTGTGGCATAGGGCTGGGGACCTTCTCTAGACTTGGGTCCCCTGTGTACCTCACCAGTGAAAGCACCTGAAATATTTGCATGTGGGTCGGGTGAGATACCAGTGGGAAGTGCCCTCTCAACTTGCCCAGGCCCCAGTGGGCCTCTCTGGGACAAGGCCAGTTCTCAAGATGACCCTGAGGAGGGTAGGTGTCAGATTTCAGACAAGGTTATTTTTACCCTCAGGCTGGAAAAAGTCAGGTGATGTTCAGGCTCTCTGTTCTAGAATGGGGTAAAGGGGCAGGGGTGGGAGTGGGGCCTCCAGTGGCCAACCTTGCTTGACCTCGTGGTCCTCATTCTCCCTGCCTATGTGTGGTGACAGTGGAGGGAATTGGGGACCCGCTGAACAAACTCATGCAATTGGTCTGTAGTGAGCCGGGCTTTGGGCCTTGTGGATACCAGGAGAGAGAGACAGGGTTCCTACTTTGTGGGTCTTCTGGCCTGGTGCCAGTCAAACTCTCCTATGATTAAATGAGCGTCTGACGACGGAGAGCAATGCAGAGGTCAGGTGCACAGTGCCAGGAACATGGAGGACGGGGGAAGAGATAATGGAGCGGAAGAATGAGCAGGGATTGCAGGGTGGAGGAGCAGGAGGGGAGCAATAGGCAGAGGGAATGGCGGGATGGAGGGAGGTGGCCTGATGCACTTTGGAACTGAAAGAAAGCCGGTGTGGGCCACGTCCATGGCTCACACCTGTAATCCCAGCACTTTGCGAGGCCAAGGCTGGAGAATCCCTGGAGGCCAGGAGGTCACGACCAGACTGAGAAACAGAGCAAGACTCTGTATCAACAAAAAACCAAGAAAAATTAGCTGGGCACGGTGGTGCGTGCCTATAGTCTCAACTACTCGGGAGACTGAGGAGGGAGGATCACTTGAGCCTGGGAGTTCAAGATTACATACAATGAGCTACAATGATACCAGAGCCTGGGCAACAGAGCGCGGCTCATCTCTAAAAAATAAAAATAAAAGAACGCCAGTGTGGCTGGGGGCACTCAGTGTGAGCTAGCCTGGCAATGAGGGCGAGACAGCTGTGCAGGGACCTTGGAGACCTTACTGAGAAGTTCTTCTGAGCTAAACTTTTCGTGGTTGGAAAGGGTCTTGGAGACTGTCCAGTTACACGTCCATTTGACAGATGAGGAGACGAAAGCTTAGAGAGCTAATAATAAAACCCACCTTTTAAAAAGCACTTACCGTGTGCCAGGTACCAGGCTAAACACTTTTCTGCTTTCACCCTCTTTTTTCTTTGAAATGTAGCTGTCATTTAAAATTTTAACTTAAATTGGCAGTTGGCTTGCTATTTGTCTAAATACTTAATTCACATACCATAAAATTAACCATTTGAAAGTGACCAGTTCAGTGGTACTTAGCACGTTCACCCCCCTCTAGTTCCAGAACCTCCCTCGCTCCAAGGTGCTCTAACCCCTTACTTGGTAATCTGTTTCTCCCCACTCTCCTCCCTCCTCAGACCCTGGCAACAACCAATCTGGTTGCTGTTTTTATGGATCTATCTGTTCTGAGTATTTCATGTAAATGGAATTACAGGCAGTCCCAGAGTTATAGACATCTGACTGCTGTACGGTTCATACTTACAAACAGGGGCTATTCCGGGTAATAGGTAAACCTACCTGTTCCAACTTACATACAAATTCAACTTAAAAACAAACCTATGGAACCTGATCTTGTTTGTAACCCTGGGACTGCCTGTGTATAGTATGTGACCTCCTGTGTCTGGCTTCTCTGATTTAATATGGTTCTTCTTATTATTTTTTGACACAGAGTCTCACTGTTGCCCTGGATAGAGTGCTGTGATGTCATAGCTCACAGCAGTCTCAAACTCTTGGACTCAAGAGATCCTCTTGCTTCAGCCTCCTGAGTAGCTGGGACTACAAGTGCACGCCACAATGTCTGGCTATTTTTTTCTATTTTTAGTAGACATGGGGGTCTCGATTTTGCTTAGGCTGGTCTTGAACTCCCGAGGTCAAGCAATTCACCTGCCTCAGCTTCCGAGAGGCTAGGATTACAGGCATGAGCCACCATGCCTGGCCTGAATAATACTTTATTTTCTGAGTCCCTATTTTCTTTCTTTTTTTTTTTTTTTAGAGATAGAGTCTTTACTTTGTCACCTTTGTGGCATCACAGCTCACAGCAACCCCCACCTCTTGGGCTTAGGCAATTCTCTTGCCTCAGCCTCCCAAGTACCTGGGACTACAGGCACCTGCCACAACGGCCGGCTATTTTTTTGTTGCAGTTTTGCCAGGGTTGGGTTCGAACCCTCCATGCTTGGTATATGAGGCCAGCACCCTACTCACTGAGTCACAGGTGCTGCCCCTGAGTCCCTATTTTCAACTATTTTGGGTAAATACCTGGGAGTGGAGTTGCTGGGTCATTTGGTAGTTCTGTGTTTACTTCTTCGAGGAACTGCCCAGCTGTTTTTCACAAGTGGCTGGGCCATTTTACATTCCCACCAGCAATGTACAAGGGTTGCATTTTCTCCGAGTCCTTTCCAGGGCTTGTTATTTTCTGTGATTCTGACGATAGGCATTCTAGTGTGTTCACCACCTTTTAGAATCTTCGCTATAACCCTACTTTTTTTAATTCTCCTCATTTGACAGATGAGGAGACTGAGACCCAGAGACATAAAATAATTTGCCCAAGGTCTCCTGGGGATGATGAGCTGCTAAAAGTTCCATTTATATTCAGCTTTATGGTAAGGCAACTGAAGTGACAACCCACCCATGCAGCTCTGCTTGCAAAGGGGAGACTGGGCTTGACTGAGGAAGTCTTGTCCTTCGGATTTCCTCCCCCACTTCCCTTCCTCGTAAGCCTTGGGGTCTGGGGTAGGGTTTGGGGGCTGAAGCCCTCCCCAGGCTGGGAGAGGCAGGGGAGGCCACTGTCCTTCAGGCCGTCCTTGTCCTTGATCAGCGTGTACCCGGCTGTGGCCGCAGGCCCTGGGCTCCGTTCCCTGCTCAGTTGGTGACTGGCTGTGTGACTTGGGGTGGTTTGCTTCTCTTTTCTGAGGCTCAGGTGGGGAGAATGTTTTTCACCTTGCCTACCTCTAAGGTAGTGGAAGTGCTACAGAACAAAGGGAACATGAACTTAGCTGGTAGGTCTGGGTTTGACCTGCACTCTATTACTTTCCAGCTGTTCAGAAGCAACGCTCTTCTCTCAGTCTTGGTTTGCTCATGAGTAAAGTCAGTAGAATAACAAATGCCCGGCAGGGCAGCTATAAGAATTGCTAGGATAGTGCTTGTGAAGGCTGCTGGTGTAGGACCTGAAGCTTACCAGGTATTCAGCGAATGTTCACCACATGAATGGCATTCAGAAGGTGCTTAATAAAAAATATAGGTTTAATTCTCTACCCTTCCGATCCCAAATCTTGAGCAGGATCAAGTGCTGATGCTCTCTGTAGCTAGAAGTAAAATCAGCGTGTTTCATGGGGCACCAGGGGTTGTTACTTATCTTCTGGAAAGAAGACATGATTTGATGCTATGTGGCCATTGGAAGCCTGTGGAACATCCCACCTGTGTCCTCCCTCCCAGCCCTAAGGCTGGCTTCATGGATGAACAGGTAGGTCCCCACTGCTTCCCTTTTTTGCCATGTCTGCTGGGAACCTCATGGCCAAATGCAGTTCTCTATGGCAGCATCTGGATTCCCGCCATGATCCTTTCCTCCCTTCTCTGGTTCCTTAATTCCGTTTGCATTTTGGCTCCGGTGAATCCCATGTGTGTCCCATGTGCTGTGCAGGCTGCCTCAGAGCTTTTTGGGGGAAGAAGGTAGGAAACAGGCCCAAGGGAGCTGTGGAGCCACCTGGAGGCTGCCCTCGATTGCACCGGTCTCTCTGAGAGGCTGGGGCAGGGGACTGTGCCATCTTTCTGGGGACAGGGCGTTCAGTTTAGGCAGCTTCCTCACACTGCTCAGAGTGACCCAGCTCAGACAATGAGGCCTTTCATGGGGCCTGGCCGGCAGCTCTGAGGTGGGACCAAAGGCCTCTTCTCCCTGTCCCAGAGAGGGCCTGTTCTAAACCCCACAGTCCTCCTGGGAGAGGCAGGGCAGGGAGAGTGGGAGGAACAGGGACTTTGCGGTCTCCCCTCCTGAGTTTTAAGCCCTGCTCCATGTTGCTGGCTGTTTGAATTCTCACAGAGTCTCTCAAATGAGCAAATAATCTTGCTGTGAGGTTCTGGTGAGCTTATGAGTAGAACATACTATGTAAACAGTCTGGTCTGGACTATGTTTGGGTCTTTCCCAGCTATATTTCCATAGGAAGCCACGCTCAGCTTTATAGAGCTAACAGTAAGCACTCCATAAATGTTAGTCATGGGGTAAACATACTAAGACCTTTATTTACTTGATCTTATTTAGGGTAATTTCCTCCCCTAAGTGATCCTTAGAAATAGGTATTACAGTCCCATTTTTACAGATGAGGAAACTGAGGCCCATAGAGGTTGAGCAGCTTGCCCAAGGTTACACAAGTTAGTTGTAGAACTGTACTCAAACCTAAATCAGGCTGACCCCCAACACCTGTGCACAGCCTGTATTGTGGTGGGTTGCTCCAGTGGTCACCCAAGCCTGCCTCTCCCCTCCAGGGCACACGGCTCTGCTTTGTACTGGGCCTGCTGTTCTGGATGGGGCCTGTAGGCACTTTAATCTCAGTTGGCTAATGACTGTGGGCCACACCCTCTCTGGGAATCTTCCATGATTTCTGGGGTCTCCTTGACCTGGCTTCCAAGCCCCCAACACTGCTTCTGTCCTTCTGTCCCCACCAATGCAGGTATACCCAGCATGTTCTCACCTGCTGCCCTCTGCCCTGGCATTCCCATCACCTGAACTCTTTGCCCCGTCACCCAAACCATGGCTGTTCCCTGCTTCTCCTTTTTGCTGTTCCTTACAACCTCTCTGCACCGCAGACCTTTCTTGTCTTTCAGATCTCAGCTCTAAGGCCACCCCTTGTCATTTCTTTTCTCTCTTCCATGGGCATTTATTGGGCACCCACTGTGTGAAAGGTGTGAGTCCCTGACCTATGGGAATGTCTATCTGATGGGTGGCGGCTATGAGGACAGTGAGTGCACAGCTTTGTCAGTGCCGTGATGGAGATGGCAGGGCTGCAGGATGCTGGGGAAGTGAAGGGGAGGAGGAAGGGCTAACTTAGCCCACAGGGCCAGATAAAGGGATTCTAGCAAAAGCGGCTCCTACAAGGTGGAGGAATAGAGAGGGGGTAAGAGTGGTGCTCTGAGAAGCTGCCCATGGTCTGGAGCTGGGAGAGCAGCCCCTGGGGCGAGTAGCAGGAGCCACAGTGGCTGGGCCTTCATCCTGAGAATAATGGGGAGCCACTGAGGAGTCTTGAGCAGGAGAGGTGCCTGGTGAGGCTTGCTCTTCAGAGAGGCCTGTGGGGTCCTAATGGACAGAGCAAAGTTCTGTGGTGGGAGGAGTTATGGGGACTTGACCAGGTCTCCCTGATAGTAAGTGGTGGTTGTCGAGTTGGAAAGATCCATCTGTGCTGTGCAGAGGCCTGTGAACAGCTATGGAAGTAGCCCAGAGCCAGCAGTGCTGGGGCCTGGACAAGTCAGGGCAGTTGGGAAGACTGAGAGTTTAAGGAGGCAGGATCATTGGGACCTGGATACTTGGAGGAGGGAGAAAATCAAGGTTAAGTCTGTTCATGTGGGCCTGTCGTCAAGTTTTCTAGAAGGAACCCCAGGGGCTCTGGGCTTCCCCAGCTGTGAAGGGACGGGGTGAGGTGGCCTGTCTTGCTCTGACCCAGCAGGTTTGCGGCGTGACTCTGGCTCAGGAGAAGGGATACAGAGCCACGTGTGGTGAGCTGGGGCCCAGTCTAGGATTATCAAGTCTGGCCAGGTTTGCTGTGGCCTGGGGCCAGTGCCTGGCACAGCTGCTGTGCACGTCTGCGACCTCTGGGTGCCCTCCCACCCTTGTAGTGACGCAGCCCTCCCTGTCTTGGCTCAGCCTGCCTGGCTGCCCTGTCTCCATCCAGGGCCTCAGTTCTCCCAGTGACTGACCCTGGGAGGAGTGGCTCAATTCTGGGGCTCCATTGGCTAAACCTCGCCTGGGCTGCACGCACCCCTGCCTCCATGCTGGATGCCTGCCCTGCCCTGGCCTGACACGGGCAGCCTGAGGAAGGAGGTGGAGTCTGAGAGACTGCCTGGCTCTAGCCCAGGGACTGTGCACCCCTGTCATTGAGAGGAATGGGGGACGGCAATAATGAGGCTTGCTTTGGGGGATGAGCTCAGCCCTGCTCAGAAGAGCATGTAGACATCTCGGCTGGGCATGCAAGCCTTCAGGCAGGCTCAGGCCCCAGAACATTGGACCTACATCTGGTGATTCTCTCCCCCATGTGATGAGTGACGGATGTGGCTCAGGAATAAAGGGGCCTTGCACCTGAGGAATAGGGCTAGGATTTTTTTTTTTTTTTTTTTTTGAGACAGACCCTCACTCTGTCACCCTGGGGTTGAGTGCTGTGGTGTCATAGCTCATAGCAACCTCAGACTCCTGGGCTCAAGCGATCCTCTTGCCTCAGCTTCCTGAGTAGCTGGGACTGCAGGCGCCTGCCACAATGCCCAGCTGTTTTTTTTAGTAGAGACAGGGTTTTGCTCTTGCCCAGGCTGGTCTTGAACTCCTGAGCTCAAGTGATCCGCCCTCTCAGCTTCCCAGAGTGCTAGGATCATAGGCCTCTGTGCCTGGCCCCCTAGGGCTAGGGTTTGAACTCAAGTCTATCTCTGGCTGTTCCTGCACAAATGGTTGAGGTCCTGTTGTCTGCCAGGCCCTTCTGGGACCAATTTGTGTTTGTAGTCTCAGTTGGCCTAGGGCACATACAGAGAAGGTGTTTGGTGAATGAATAAATCAACAAATGAATCAACAGACGAGGCAGAGGTCCTGTCTCCAGAGATGCGGATTCTACTGGGGAGATAGGGATTCGTTTCTCAGAACAGGAAATGGGAGGCTCTGGGAGGAGAGGTTGATCAGGTGGGCAGCAGAGAGGACCAGATCTCAGGCATGACTGCTCCTAGGGCTTTGTCCAGCCTGCTTCCTCACCTGTCACAAGGATCAGCAGTACTCACCCTCTGCCTTCCTGGTGGCCTAGTGAGGCAGTGGCTGTGAGCAGGCTGGTGAGGCAAAGGCATGGTGTGTGGGCCTTCCCCGTGGTACATGCCCAGACCACCCAGACACCACAGTCTGCGTCCTTTGTTCTGCGCACTTGTCCTCTGCGTCTGGCCTCCCCTATTTCCTCAGCACTCCTCAGGGCTTTTTCTTGAATGTGCTTCCCAGTACCCCTGGCTATGGGAGGGGTTTGAGAAGAGTGTGGGTAAGTGGAATCTGCCTGGCTCTTCCCTCCTTCTGCTCCCACACCCAGAAGGCCAACCACCCACATCCCCGTCCATACAGGCCCTCGGCGAACCACCAGGCCCCGCGTGCCTTGGCAGTGGTTGCCATGGTGACGAGTCCTGCTGCTTGGACTGCAGTGGCCTTCAAGCTGCCTGTGAGAGCCTGTGAGCTGTGCAGCCTGACACCCTGCAGGCTTGCACCCAGGTGGGAGCTCTGGGGTGGCTGCCCTCCTTTGCCCCCTTGGTGCCCAGCCTTGTGACTGGTTCCCTGGGGCTCCTGGGAACGAATTGCATCTCTGGGAATCCATAAGCTCTTCTGGTTCAGACAGACCTGGTTCAAATCCCAGTTCTACCACTTAGGGGTCAGTGACTTTGAACAAGTCAGCTTGGTGTGTTTTGAGTTTATGGAATTAGCTACAGGAGCCTCCTGAGGGGAATTGTCTGAGGAGTATGGATCCCGGAGTACATGCCGGCAGCAGTAGGGTCATGGCACTCTTTGCTGCTGCATCTAGGCCTGGGCTCCTGGACTCGCCCATCTCAGCCCCAGGAGGTCCTACAAGCAGCAGAGTGTGGTGGGCCAGAGCTCAGACTCTGCCGCCAGACCTCTGGGGTCACGGCTGGGCCGTGCCTCCTACTCGGGCCTCAATGTCCTCATCTGTGAGAGGAGGATAATAATGTACCTGTCTCATAGGCTTGTTGTGAGAATAACATCAAATTAGTACTATAAAGTGCTTATAAGGATGTGTGACACTGAAGTGTTACATTAACGTTAGTGGTGACGGTTGTCATCACCCCACACATTTGGCATGAGCCATAGAAGTTGGAACCCGTGTGTCTGGCCCTCCTTTTTCTCTCACACATACAGGTGCACCCAGCTTGGAGTTCACAGTCTGATAGGGAAGGCGGCCAGAGAGACAGATGGCAGGTTGCCTCCCGTTTCCCTCATCCCCCTCTTCTGGGGGATTGACAGGGGCACCCCACCTCCTCTGTCTGGAGAGCGAGACAGGCTGTGCTCAAGCAGAAACCCTAGCTTGAGTCATAAGGTTGAGGATTTGTCTGCTGGCCCTCCAGCTGGGAGGTGCTGCACCCTGGCCTAGACCAGATAGCTGGTCAATGGCTGCCCAGAGTCCTCCAGGTCAGTAAATCCAGATGCCGAAGACACTTGCCCCCAGTGGAGGCTCCCCTGATGTGAAGGGTCCCAACAAAGAGGCCCTTGAGGATGACATCAGAGCTGCTTTGTGCAATGTTTTCTTAAGAACAATTCCTTGGGCTTGACTGCTGCAGGTTTTCCAGGCCTGCTCACATACAGAGGGGGATCTTTCAAGGGTGGAGATAAATGTATTGGAACACTTTATTTATTGATCTATTATTTTTTTTGAGACAGAGTCACACTATGTTGCCCTAGGTAGAGTGCTATGACGTCACAGCTCACAGCAACCTCAAACTCTTGGGCTCAAGTGATTCTCCTGCCTCAGCCTCCCAAGCAGCTGGGACTACAAGCGCTTGCCACAACACCTGGCTATTTTTTTGTTGCAGTTGTCATTGTTAAGTTGGCCCAGGGTGGGTTCGAACCTGCCACTTTCGGTGTACGTGGCTGGTGCTGTAACCACTGTTACGGGTGCTGAGCCACAACACTTTATTTATATTTATTTATTTATTTATTTATTTATTTATTTATTTATTTATTTAGACAGAGTCTCACTTTGTCACCTTCGGTAGAATGCTGTGGCCTTATAGCTCACAGCTACCTCAATTTCTTAGTCTCAAGAGATCCTCTTGTGTCAGCCTCCCAAGTAGCTGGGACTACAGGTGCTGGCCACAACGCCGGCTATTTTTCGAGACAGGGTCTTGCTCTTGCTCAGGCTGGTCTTGAACTCCTGAGCTCAAGCAATCCACACACCTTGGCCTCCCAGAGTGCTAGGATTATAAGCGTGAGCCACCACGCCCGGCCTTGAAGGCAACACTTTAAAAGGTGGCCCATCAGTTGAGGCTAGGAGGACTGAATTTCCCCCCCCCCCCCACCTCCCTTGCATCCAAGTCGGTGTTAATATGCACTTGTTAGCCAAAAAGAAACTGGGCAGAAGTGGCATCCAGAGAAGCTTGGGGTCTGAGACCACAAGCTGGAGGTGCTGGCCACTCTCGGGGTGGAGTCTGGAGGAGTGTAGCGCTGGGGAGCTCTCTCCTCCCTCTCAGACCCTGAGGTTTCAGGGCATGGCAGACCTGGGAGACCCTGCAGAGAGCTGATCCCCCTGTCCACTCTCACTGTTCCCCAGGGCCTGGCCTCTGTGTTCTCCGGCCGCATGTCCAGGAAGTCATCCTCACGTGTGAGGGACAACGGCACCATGGTGGACAGTGAGGGGTACCGGAACCCCACGGAGGTCCAGATGAGCCAGCTGGTGCTGCCCTGCCACACCAACCAGCGCGGAGAGCTGAGCGTTGGGCAGCTGCTCAAGTGGATTGACACCACAGCCTGCCTGTCCGGTGAGACTGCGTGCTGCACAGTTCTCCCACCCCCGCCCCACACACCCAGAGCAGGGGCCTCATTTTCAGAGATGGTCACCGTCCCCCCTGAGCGCCACACATGTTCCTCACCCCAGCCTTTGCTTGTGCTGGTCTGCCTGCCTGAAACACCCTTCCTGATTTCCCAGTGGTTGGCCCAGCTGGCCCCTGTCTCCCTCGGACCCCACAGCCTGAGTGTGGGTGCAAGCCTTTAGGTCTCTGCTTCATCACAGAGCAGCCTTGAACGTGGCTGCTTCAGGTTGGCTTGAAGATGTCGCGAGCCGTGACTGTGTCTGCCTCCTGTGTTCCCTGCATGGAGCTGGGTGGGCTGCTCTGGGTCAAGGTCATTTCACTCCTTTTGTTGTCCCAGGGTTCTCCAGCTCCCAGGAGAGGGCATGGGGGACAGACAGGCGAACTGACTCGTCCCTAGCACTGTTTGATAGGCCCTGACCCAGCCCCATGGGTGGCAAAGGGATTCCAGAGGGACCAAGGCACTTGAGCGTGGTCAGGAGGATAAGAATGCCTGGGCAGAGGAGCTCTGGAAGGCCAGGAGTGAGTGGTGCAGTGCGACCATTCTCACCAGCTCCTTAGTGAGTGTCTGCTACTTGCCAAGCACTATTCTGGGGCTGGGCCACAGCAATGAGTAAGAGACAAAAATCCTCATCGTCAGGTAATTTACAGTCTAGCAGGAGAAGGAGGAACTCCAGACAGACGAAGCCCAGATATGCAGAGCAGGGTCAGGGCTGGTGACAGCAGCGCAGGAGCGTGGGGAGGGATGGGGCAGTGGGCAGAGGGAGTCACACCCCAGCTCGGGCAGCTGGAACAGCATCTTGAGCAGAGGCCTGTGTGATGAGGAGGCTGCTAATAATGTCTGCCTTTCTTATCCTGATGCCAGCGGAGAGGCACGCTGGCTGCCCCTGCGTCACTGCCTCCATGGACGACATCTATTTTGAGCACACCATTAGGTGAGTGGCCCCTCCTCTCTCAAGGTCCTTCCTGTTTCCCTCTGGAGAGCCCAGGGCCCACTCCCCTGCTCCCTGCGTGCTCAGCTGTGTGCTGCCCAGAGCCTTTGCAGGGGGAGTGGGGGCAGCCTCTGGGGAAGCAAGAACCCCTCCGTGGGGCTCTGGGGCACTGGTGGCTGGGAGCTGGCCTGCTGCTGGGTGCTGTGGGATGGGATCCCTCGGCCGGGGCGGGCTGCAGAAGTTGGAGTTGGGTGTTACCAAGACTGTATCAAGGGGTGCTGTGTGACTATGGGGAAGTCATTCTTTCTCTCTGGGCCTCAGTTTTCTTATCTGCAAAATGGAAGGAATTAGACTTAAGCAGTGAATACTTTTTTCAGCTTGGACGTTCTTTGTAGGTCATTGGTCCCTAGACCGTAGGCAAGGTGTGTTGGCAAAGTGTCAGCCAAAAGCTTGGGCCATTCAGCCTCTAGGGATGAGGATCTCCTCACTGGGCTCATTTATAGTTATTTTTGTTATTCAAGTCAGGATGTAAGTAAGTTTAACTGATTGCCTTGTTTAAATCTTTTTAATTTGATTTCTTTTCATTTTAAAATTTTGATGTATTTATTTTGAGGCAGGATCTTGCTCTGTTCCCTGGACTAGAGTATAGGGTGGTGTCATTGTAGCTCACTGCAGCCTCAGACTCCTGGGTTCATGTGATCGTCCTGCCTCATCCTCCCAAGTAGTTGGGACTACAGGTGTGTGCCAGGTGTTAACCATGCCTGGCTAACTTTTCTGGGTTTTTGTGTGGAAATGAGGTCTTGCTATGTTGCTACTCAGGCTGGTCTTGAACTTAAAAAAAAAAAAAAAATCTGTAGCTACTCCCTCACCTGTCCCCACCTGCCCCCACCACCAGCTGTCTCTCTCTGTCTCACTCTGTCACTCCGTTTGGGTTTTTTTGAAATGTTTGTTGAGGGAAGCTAGTCATTTATCCTCCAGAGTCCTCCATCATAGAGGTTTGCTGTTAGTATCACCATGGTGCAATTTAACATGGTCCTCTATCCCTTGAGAGTAAATTGGTGGAGGGAAGGACTGACAGGGTCAGATTTGCTTATGGGTAGTCGCCTCTCTGTGTTATGAAGAATGGCCTGGAGAGGTATTGGGAGCTAGAGGCTGGGGGCTGCCCAGAGGAGGCTGGCCAGAGACCCTAGGGAGGGAAGAGGTTTGGGCCTGAGCTGTGGGGATGGAAGACAGCCAGGGGCAAGAGAAGCTCAGAGGTCCAAATGGGCATGTTCTCTTGGCTTTAGGGGAAGTTAGGGAGGGGAGGGGAGGAGAAGGGGAAGTGTCACAAGTTTCTCTCTTTTAGCATTGTGGAAAATAGGACTTTGTTTTTATTTGGGGGACAACAGAAGGTTTTTTCCCCCTAGTTTTTGATCATGAAAACTTTCAGACATGTAGAAAAGTTGAATAGTACAATGTTCACCACCACTGAGACCCAGCAATTAACATTTTGCTAATTTGCTTTGTCTATATATAAGTAAATAAATACCCCTCTGTTACTCTCTTTCTGCTGGACCATGTGAAAGTAAGCTGTAGAGGCTTGGCACCTGTGGCTCAAGCAGCTAAGGCTCCAGCCACATACACCTGAGCTGGCGGGTTCAGATCCAGCCCAGGCCCACCAAACAACAATGATGGCTGCAACCAAAAAATAGCCAGGCATTGTGGCGGGCGCCTGTAGTCCCAGCTACTTGGAAGGTGGAGGCAAGAGAATTGCTTGAGCCCAGAAGCTGGAGGTTGCTGTGAGCGGTGATGCCACAGCACTCTACCCAGGCTGACAGCTTGAGTCTCTGTCTCAAAAAAAAAAAAGAAAGCTGTAGAAATATGACTCCCCAACCCTGGACACATCAGCATTTATCTCCTAAAAGTGACCCTCCCCTATGTGACCGTTAGTATTGCTAAAAAAGAAATCGACAGAGATCAGCCAGTGTCTTGCAAGGTGGAGCTCTTGTCACCTACTAAGCTCCTGCTGTGGGCCAGGCACTTGGCCCAGTTCCACTTCCTCTCTGTCCACCCGAGAACCTGAGGCAGTGGGCTTGCTTTCTCTGTGCTTTGCACAGGAGGAAACAGACACAGAGAGGTACAGTGACTCACCCAAGGTCACACAGCTTGATAGTGTGACAGTCAGGATACAGCGTGACTGCAACCCAGGTCTGCGTGGCCCCTCTCACTGTGTTCACTGTGGCCCCTTGACCAGCCCCTTGGAGTGGACCCTTCCTAGGCCTGGGCAGGAAGCTGTGTCATTTGAGGAAGAAATCAGCACTGTGCTCTCCATGAGCCAAGTGCAGAGAGGTGAAAGGACGTGCTCAAGGTTGAATGGCAATTGGACGGGGCCAGCATTCCAACCTCCTAACCTTTCCTCCCCACAGCCCTTCAGCCTGGCACCCGCTTCTCCCTCCAGTTAGGCACAGGGCAGAGTAGGTGGCTCTGGGATTGGACGTGGGAATCATTCCAGATGGTCAGGCGAGGCTGTGGCTGGAATCCTGGCTCTGCCAATTTTTGGCTGAATGACTTAGGGCAAATGGCTTAACCACTCTGATGCACAGTCCCCCTAAGCCTACCTGCCAAGTTAGTTTTGAGACTCAAATGAGGCAGTGCCCAGTGCCTGGTACATAGCAGGCATTCTTTAAATGTTCCCATTTCTCCTTCTACCTTCTGTTTATAGCTTCTTATGCTTAGTGGATGTTCAGGAAATGTGGAATTCATTAATTCATTTGGTCACTATTTATGGGAGACCCACCCTGTGTGATATGCTAGGCCTGGTAGAGTGATGGGGAGCAAAATTCATAGTTCTTGTCCTAGGGGGGCTACAGGTTGTAGGAGACCGAGGTCAGTCCTCTAGAGAAGTATTGGGGGGTGAGTTCCCCCCCCAGGGCACCTGAAGGAGGAGGGGCTCCCTGAGGAGGGAACCATTGTACTGAGAGCAAAAAGAAGCTTAAGCATTAATTAGGCAACAGAGAGCAGGGAAGGGGAGAAGATGAAGGAAATCATGCCATTTCTCAGCCTCAGCTTCCCTACCTGTAAAGTGGGGGGCTGACACTATCTTGCTGGCTTGCTTTGAAGACTTGGTGACATCACAGATGCGAATGTGTTCTGCAAGCCATGAGGTCCCCCAGCTGAGGCCTGCAAGTGCTGGAGGCCCCTGCTCCCACTTTCCTGAGACCTTTCCTTTCCTTCTCCCCAGTGTTGGACAAGTGGTGAATATCAAGGCCAAGGTGAACCGGGCCTTCAACTCCAGCATGGAGGTGTGTGGGGTGGGCCCTGTCTGGGAGCAGGTGCATGAGTGGGTCCCCAGGCCAGCACACTCCATTCACAGAGCCCTGTGATCCTAAGGATCTTCCTGTCCAACATCCCATTACACAGAAGGGAAGATCAAGGCCCAGGGAGGAGAAGGGGTGTGCCCCAGGTCATTGAGCTACATGGGACTTGACTCTTCACATCTAATCTTAACAGGTGTGGCTAGGGCAGGACAGCACTAGACTCCCACAGCCAGGCTCCTCATCTGTCAGATGGGGACCAGGTCCCTCCAATGTCACAAGGTTCAGTGAATGCTACCTGTGATGCCCAAGGCAGTGGGGTGGGAGGATGACTCTGTGTCCCACCCATGGACTTTAGGCCCAGGCAGCTTCGCCCAGTCAAGCCACTGGTTCCTCAGAGACAGCAGAGTCGTGACTGCCTCTGGGCATGCTGTAAATGTCCAGATCACACCAGGTATCCATTTCTTAAATTTCACTTAGTTGAAGCCCTTTTGTGGACACAGTCTCATTTTAAGCCTCCTAGTAACCTTGAGAAAGCAGGTGTGATCACTCCCATTTTACAAAGGAGGAAACCAAGACCAGAGAAGGGAAGTGACTTGTCCAAGGTTTCCCTGGGAGTGAGGGACAGAGACAGAATTACCCCAGGTCTCTAATGCTCTAGGCTTGGTACAGAATCAGCAGAGGCCTGGCCTGGGGGTGATGTCCTGTCTCTGTCCCAGGGGCCTCTCTTGACCAGCTCTGTGTCTTCCCTCCCTGCTCCACCCACCTGACTCTTCCTGTCCAGGTGGGTATCCAGGTGACCTCCGAGGACCTGTGCTCTGAGAAGCAGTGGAATGTGTGCAAGGCCTTGGCCACCTTTGTGGCCCACCGGGAGATCACCAAGGTGGGTACCTATACCTGGCTGCTTGACGCTACTCAGTGACTCGTTATGATGTGCCTGGAACAGGGCTCCCTGCCCCCAGAACCAGCCCCCTCAAGCTCTCACTGCTGTCTGACCCCACGTGCCTTCCTCTCTCCTTCCCCTCACCTCTCCCTGAGCATCTCATGTGAGGATTCTTTAGGTCTCACCACACATCCCACGTGACAACTCCCCTCCCTGGGCGAACACATGGAGGATGAATGTGCTGTGTGAAGGCAACATGGAGGCAGGAGGACAGGGCAGAAGGGAGGAAGCCTGGCAACCAGCCAACAGCCCAGGCCTGCTGCATGCCCTCCTTGTGCTGTTTTAGGAAGCTCGAGCTGAGCATTGCTGCCCTGCCCCCCGGCCCACAGGTGAAGCTGAAGCAGATCACTCCACGGACAGAGGAGGAGAAGACGGAGCACAGTGTGGCAGCTGAGCGCCGGCGCATGCGCCTGGTCTACGCAGACACCATCAAGGACCTCCTGGCCAACTGCGCCATTCAGGACGGTGAGTAGGCACTGCCGGGAGTGCATGGGGAGAGCAGCTGGCATCCTGCAGGCCAGGAGGGAGAGAGGCCCCTGGGGATTTGCACTCACTGGTGGCCCCAGATCTGTCCAGCCCTCTTGGCCCAAGGTCTCCTCCAGGGAAAGGGAGTGTTTGGTTCCTGCCCCAGCTCCTAGGAACTGTGAAGGAGGGTAGGCCATATGGAAGTCTCTTTGTTGTCCACAAAAATGCATATGGGTTTCTAGGAGCTAAGGTGTTTAGGAAGGTAGTATGAGCTACGGCTTGAAGAATCGGTAGGAATTTTTTTTTTTTTTTTTTTGAGGCGGAGTCTCATTATGTCCCCCTGGGTAGAGTGCTGTGCCATCATAGCTCATAGCAACTTCAAACCCTTGGGCTTAAGTGATTCTCAGCCTCCCAAGTAGCTGGGACTACAGGTTCCCACCACAATGCGCGACTATTTTTTGATTGTAGTTGTTGTTGTTTGGCAGGCCCGGGCTGGATTTGAACCCACCAGCTCTGGTGTATGTGGCTGGTGCCCTAGCTGCTGAGCTACAGGCACCAAGCCAAATCTGTAGGATTTTTTTTTTTTTTTTAAAATATATGTATACACACACACATAATACATGTACATACACACACACATATTCTCCCTCCCAAGATATGGAATAAAAAGCTCTCAGCTTTGTTACTAACTAAAAAAAAAAGCAAAACAAAAACAAAAACTAGGGTCAGTTCTGTGCGCGCTGCCGGATGAGGAGGCTCCAGCCGCCGATTGACCCGCGCTCTGCCCTGTAGCTGGGCCGAGCACTGATATGTGCTGGCAGTGAACAAGGCAGTGAACAAGGATTGTAGCCCATTCACCTGGTAATGTTATTTAACCACTCTCCTACTGATGGTGCAGGGATTCTGGTAGCTCATGTCCAAAGAAAGCCACTCTGAGAACCAGCCCTTCTGTGGCCTCACTCTCCGAAAATGAGCTGCCACCGCCTGAGCCTCCTGGCGACGTGTGCTCGCTGACAGAAGAACTGGTCACCAAAGCCCGGGAAGAACTGCAGGAGAAGCCAGAATGGCGACTTCGGGATGTGCAGGCCCTGCTTGACATGGTGCGGAAGGAGTACCTGAACCTTAGCACGTCCCTTGACGACGCCTTCCTGCTGCGCTTCCTCTGAGCCCTGCAGCTCCTAGTCAACTCACAGCTGCAGGAGGAGCTGGCCTGAAGTCTTCAATAACCTGAGGCCATCAGCCTTAAAAGATGTCCTCGCTTCTGGATTCCTCACGGTGCTGCCTCACACTGACCCCAGGGGCTGCCACATCCTCTGCCATCCAGACAGATGGATACGGAGCAACTATCCAATTACCGAAAACATCCGAGCCATATACTTGACGTTAGAAAAACTCATTCAGTCTGAAGAAACCCAGGTGAATGGAATTGCAATTCTTGCGGACTACAAAGGAGTGAGCTTATCAAAAGCATCTCATTTTGGCCCTTTTGTAGCCAAGAAGGTGATTGGCATCCTCCAGGATGGTTTCCCCGTTCGGACAAAAGCAGTGCATATAGTGAATGAACCGTGAATATTTAAAGGCATTTTCGCCATCATAAAACCATTTCTGAAGGAGAAAATAGCAAACAGATTCTTCCTCCATGGGTCTGACTTGAACTCTCTTCACACAAACCTTCCTAGAAGCATTCTCCCCAGAGAGTATGGGGGCACAGCTGGAGAGCTGGACACTGCCATCTGAATGCAGCACTGCTGGCCTCAGAAGATGACTTTGTCAAAGAGTTCTGCCAGCCTGCTCCTGTCTGCGACAGCATCCTGGACCAGGCGCGGCTGCCCGAGGGACTGACCTCAGATGCACAGTGTGATGACTCCATGTGAGCTGTTAAATCACAGCTGTACTCCTGTTACTAGGTAGTCCCCTGTGTCACCATCCTTAAGTCCTTTTTTCTTTGGAGAGGCACACGGAGAACTTAAGGTGCCAAGGATTGGGTCTTGTGCCTTGTAATTAGACTGCAGCATGGAGGAACAGCCCTCGAGATTTGAAGGTTAGCCTTCATGGGTTACTTGAATTATTCCATGGAAGACATGGAACATGTCCCCAGTGATTCCCAAACATTTGGAATCCCAGTATTAATCAGGAAGCTGTATCTGGGTTTCTTAAAATCTGTTTTTATGCATCTTGGAAGTAAGAAAAATCAGGAACAAAGTCACTTTCAAGAAAACCACCTGATTGGCCATTCAGCTCTGCTCCTATGAAAATGTTTGGGCTAAGCCTGCAAGGTGGCCTAATGTGTGGCTTTGGGAGTTTGTCTTTTACATGAACCCTGACCACAGACCTCGGTTGCTCATTAGGAAACTCCATGTTTGAGGCCCCAGCTGCTATTACTGGGTTTGGAAAGCACCTTCGCTGGACATCAGCACAGCATCAGGACATCAGCAGCACTTCCTGATCAAATTTAGAAGCCTGAGACTTCAAAGCACCTCTGGGATTCACTGGTTGAATCTTGCAATAGAAACTTAAGTTTTCCCAAACCCAGAAAGCCTTAGCCCTGTTTCTCAATAGAATCATACAGGGTCCTAGAAGTATATGATCTTACTCAATCTAAAATACTGGATTCCAGGTGTACGTAGCTAAAAGAATTCAGCCTAGGAATCAGAGACCCGGACCATAGGCATGCAGCTATGGACAAAACCTCCGTGGGCCTCAGCGTTCTCAAAAATGTATAAAATGAGGTGGGTGAGATGACGTCTAGGGCCCATCTGGCTGCTGAGGTTCTGGGATTTGGTTTAGTTACTGAATGTTAGATTTTCTGTCTAGAAAAATGACTATCTAGATACAAGTAGTTGGATTCCCGTTTTTCTATGGTGCACCTAGGCCTTTCCATGAAGAATGTGTCACCATTTGGCCTTGACTGCAAAGAAACTAGTATATGTATTTCTGGAACTCAATGATACCAATATCCTTTGAGTAGTGATGGTTAAACTTCAAAAGATGGCTTTTGTAGGCCAGGTGAGATGACCATGATCTTGAAGGAACCTTTCCATCTCCGAGACTCTGGTAGTATATTATAAACCTGACTATAGTGGTTACAAAAAAAAAAAAAAAAAAAAAAAATTAACTAAAACTAAAAAACAAACAAACAAACCAAAAACCAAAAAGCAAGACTCCATCCTTTCTCAGAACCCTGGTCCTCTCCCCAGAAACAACTGACTAGCATTTCTCATTTGTATCTCTCTTCCCAGGAGTATTCCCTGCGTATTTAAGCATAGTTTGTATAATTTAGCCTCCTGTTTTTACCCTAAAGGGACCAAAGAATACCCACTATTTTGTTTTTTTGTTTTGTTTTTTGAGACAGTCTTACTTCATCACCTTCGGTAGAGTGCTGTGGTGTGGCAGTCTGTAGCACCCTCAAACTCTTGGGCTCAAGAGATTCTCTTGTCTCAGCCTCCTGAGTGGCTAGGACTATAGGTGCCCACCACAATCCCTGGCTGGGTTTTTTTTTTTTTTTTTTGAGACAGAGCCTCAAGCTATTGCCCTGGGTAGAGTGCCATGGTGTCACAGCTCACAACAACCTCCAACTCCTGGGCTTAAGCTATTCTTTTGCCTCAGCCTCCCATGAAGCTGGGACTACAGGCGCCTGCCACAACATTCTTTGGTCATAGTTGTCATTGGCAGGCCCGGGGCCGGATTCGAACCTGCCAGCTCTGGTGTATGTGGCTGGCACCTTAGCCACTTGGGCTATAGGCGCCACCCAATGCAAGGCTGTTTTTAGAGAGAGGGTCTCGCTCTGGCTCAGGCTGGTCTCGAACTTGTGAGCTCAAGTGATGTGCCTACCTCGGCCTCTCAGAGTGCTAGGATTACAGGTGTGAGCTACTGTACCTGGCTAGTACCTGGCATTTTGTATCTTGCTTTATTCCCCTTAAAAATATATTCTGGAGGCTTGGTGCCCTTGACTCAGTGGTTAGGAAGCCAGTCACACAAACTGGGGCTGGCAGCTTCCAACTTGGCCGGGGCCAGCTTAACAACAATGACAACTACAACAAAAGAAAAAAATAGCTGGGCATTGTGGTGGGTGTCTGTAGTCCCAGCTACTTGGGAGGCTGAGGCAAGAGAATCTTTTAAGCCCGAGAATTTGAGGTTGCTGTGAGCTGTGATGCCATGGCACTCTACCAAGGGTGACATAGTGAGATTCTATCTTGAAAAAAAGAAAAAACTTACTCAGGGGCTGGGCATGGTGAATCATACCTATAATCTTAGCACTTTGGTAGGATGAGGTGGGAGGATTGCTTAAGGCTCAAAGTTTAAGACCAGCCTGATAAACATTGAAGACATCTTTTCTACAAAACAACAGCAACAAAAAACAAAAACTAAAATAGGTCATTCAGCTGCCCAGAGTCAGGGGACAGCAGGTGGAACTTGCTAAACCCAGTAAAGCAGCAAGCTGTATTGTGAATTCCATGTACCCTGTTTATGTAGGGCTTGGAGGTCAGGGCAGGGGAGGCCCAGCTCTTTCTACAGTTATCTTATTTTTTTTTTTGTAATTTTTTTTTTAAATTTATAATTAAAAAAAATTTTTTTTAATTGTTAAATCATAGCTGTGTACATTAGTGCAATCACCTGTACCCATTCTAAGATGCACCATAGATGTGGCCCCACCCATTACCCTCCCTCCACCAAAACCTCCCCCCTCCCTTCCCCTTCCTTGGCCCTTTCCCCATAG
>CAUYPK010046193.1:0-14404 GCA_963574355.1 Loris lydekkerianus
AGTTTGATCTCTTCTGACCCTATGTGGATACCCTTGATTGCCTTTTCTTCCCTAATTGCAATGGCTAAAACTTCCATTACAATGTTAAAGAGCAATGGAGACAATGGGCAACCTTGCCTGGTTCCTGATCTAAGTGGAAATAATTTCAATTTGACTCCATTGAATATGATATTGGCTGTGGGTTTGCTGTAGATGGCCTCTATTAGTTTAAGAAATGTCCCCTCTATACCAATTTTCTTAAGTGTTCTGATGATGAAGTGATTCTAAAACATTAACTTTTTTGTTAACAAAAGTGTTGAGAGAATTGATTGAAGTGCAGACAGAGAAGAAGTAGAGGGTGTGGGTTGAGATTCAGGTGTCAAGACCCTAGAGTGGGCCCATTGTCAACTCACAACCCCAGATGTACCAGGAAAGACACAAGAAAAGGGACTACTTTTGTAGACATAAAATGTGTCACTAGAAGATGTGATAAAAATTAAAAAGTCATTTCATGCGAGTACTGGGGAAGGCTGGACACTTATTTGGATGAGACCATAATCCTCCTTCTGTCCAGTGTCCACACACACATGCATATATGTTTGGCACCTCTTCTGAATCTCTCCAGGTAACCTATCCCAACAGGCCTCTAGATCCCTCAGGATTAGGCTAGATACTCACCTGCAACTTGGAAATTGTCTGGGGTATCCAAAGGTAAGAAGATACCCATGTAGGGATAGCATTGGATGTTATTCTTGTGACAAACACTTTGGACTTTCTCAGAGTCCATGCAGGGACATGAAAGCAGAGTTGGACACTGAAAAGGACAGGGGTGTCAGTGACTGTCTTAGTTGCACCTGCTATTGCAAAATATAACAGACTAGGTAGCTTAACAAGTGTTTATTTCCTACATTTATGGAGGCTGCAAAGTCTAAGATCAGGATGTTGGCAGACTGATGTCCCCTTCATAGTTTACACGTGGCCATCTTCCCATTGTATTCTCACATGGTGGAGAGCAGAGAGAGAGCAAGCAAGTTCTTTTCTGTCACTAAAAATGACCCTAATCGTATCATAAGGGCTTCACCCTCATACCATAATCATCTTATAAATGGCATACTTCCAAATACCATCATTTTGTGATTAGCTTTAAACTTATGTATTTAGGGGAGAACAATGCTTCCATTCATAGCAGTGGCAAAATCAACAACTTCCTAGTTACAGTTAAAAGTCAGGTTCCATCTTAGAAAAATGTTTGATGGAACATTTGGAGCTGGGTGGAGCACAAACCCAGCAAGGGACAGGACAATGAACAGGAGAACTTGGCACACTGGTGCTCATGAGCAGAGAATTTTTTTATTACCATTTCCAGGTTGAATTTTAAGTATTCTTAACCCGTAGACTAATTTCTGAACTATAGTTCAGATTCTATGGGATTCTATGGGAACTGATTCTATGGGATGTTAACAAGTACTACATGAAAACAGGATTTACAAGGGAAGGAAATGAGTTGCTGTATTAAACACATTCCTTTAATGCAGAATATCTCATAATAGTTCACTTTATAGAGTTAAATTTATGTACCACAATTCAAACATGCAATAATAGAGCTTACTTTGTTTTGAATACTTATTTTAACTTAATATTAAGCTTCTATTCTCCTTATGGCAGGCTGTAGTTAGGATGAATTACACATAATGAAATTAAACAAGTTCCATTCAGATTTTTGTTTTTCAAAGCCTCCCTATCATTTGGGTTAGTCTTACATTGTACTGACCTGAAATGGCTAAAACCAATTACAAACAAGGGAAATTGGAATATAATTTGCCTCAGTTCCCAGGTAAATGGAGAAATAGATATATCTGAATATATCTATTTAATACCCAGTATAGTCTACTTTGTTGGATGCTAAATATCTTTAGCCTTCTCTCTTACACAGAATACACACATCTCTCTACTGAAGGAGATAAACCAAAGTTTCATCTAGTCACTGCTTTCAACACCAAGCTGGTTTTCATGTGAGATATCAGGAGATCTGAGCAAAGAAGAAGGTGTATGTAAGTTGCAAGACCTTTTGTCGTAATTGCACAACTCTTAGGAGTGATTCTCAGGCTTGCATACCCATAGGAGTGTTTGTTTTAGTTCTCATGTGGAAAGGAAGAAAGCCATGCAAATGAACTGAAAAGGAAACAGGACTTCATGCTCCCAAAGGCAACTGCCACTGTGGCTTTGCTGTGGCTTCCATGGAATGTCAGTAGTGACCTACTTTGATGCTTTGTATTCAGCAAGATCACACAGCCTGAAGCCCTATATGAGAGCACTCCATCCAATGTGGCACATTCCCCGGCTAGAGATGTCAGAATTCTTGTTTTCCTGCTGAAACGTGATGTTGACCTACGCAGTTCACACAGAACATCTTCAGCCAGGTGTGGGTCATCCTGGCTCTGACACGACTGGCTCTGTGAGTGGGCTCAGATCCAAGGGATTTGCCCTTGGAAAGCTCCACCAGGCACTCAGCCCATAGCCACAGGGTGTGGGGACTGAATCTTTTGAAATTTGGCACCAGTAACCAGAGAAGCAACTTCTTACCCTTCAGAAGCTCTGGGATTTCCCCAAGTCTACTGCAGTATTGGATATTCTAATTCTCAGAATATCTAACATCATTGTTGAGAGAAATAATTTCATCATACTGTGACATTTTTCTCGTATTTTTAAAGAAAATGTATGAGGGGAACATAAATAAAGGCAAGCCATCCCAGGCACAGCAGTGGCCTGTGTGTACCTGTTGCTTTATGAAGCTTTAGAAGGTAATAACACAGACACCTTATTTTCAGTTTTTAACCAAAAGTTCTATTAGAGAAACTGGTTTAGAACTGCACAATTAGAGAAACTGTAAAAGGATACACAGACCCAGAAATGTTGCCAGCAACACTATAAGCCTTTTGGGCATGCTAAGAAATTTGAATATTATTATTCATTCATATGAATAGTAAAAGCTAATCTCACTGGAATTCTCTTTGTTCAGTGGGTTGGTGGGGCTGTCATTTACTGGGCATCTGAGGAACTGTGGTTTTAACAATGGAGACTTTATATAGTCTGAGAGTTGAACAGACTTCTGTGCAGGGTGCTGGGTTTCAAGTTGTGTCATTTTGGTATCTACATTCTGTTTTCTGAATGTAAGCCTATTTTTATTGTCCTTTCTAAAAAATCACTACAGATATAATTGCGTACATTTCATAAGTTCTTATTTTGAGGTAAGATTTTTGTTACAGTTTATAAATGACATTTTCCTATTCCTACTTCAGAGCTTTTTTTAGGACCTACAAATAAATGTGATCTCCAGCAGCTTAAAGTCTTGAAATTCAAAAGATTAATAATATTTAACTTAAATGTAATATTATTCAACAGAAAGAATGTTTTGTTTCCTTTTAACTTCTAACAAATTCTGTATTAAATGAGTGGTTGTAGCTAAAGAATTAAAAATCACTTGCAAAGTAAACATACTCTCATGGATTAAAAAAGGGCAGTTTGATGCCTAGATTAACCAAGGAGAGGCAAGAAATATGGGTATTTTTTCTTCCAGCACTCATTTGTTGAGGACAGCTTCTGGGGTCTTGACTTCCTGGCACATTGACTGCCCTTTGTACTGACCTTGCAGAGTAGAGAGGAGAGAAAACAATGTCAGAAATAGAAATGCAGAAATTCGTATGTATGTTTGATAGTTCTCCCCTGTTCTTGCCCAGGTTAGACTGGGAAACATGCAAAAGGAAAGGGTACCATGGTGTTTGCTGCCATCTTTAAAGACAATTTTAAAATAATAAAAACAAGGCTGGGTGCAATGGCTCATGCCTGTAATTCTAGCACTTGGGAGGCCAATGCGAGTAGATTGGCTAAGCTCACGGGTTCAAGATAAGCCTTAGCCAGATTGAAACCTCACCTCTAAAAATAGTGGGTGATGTGGCCAGTGCCTATAGTACCAGCTACTCAGGAGGCTGAGGCAAGCGAATTGCTTGAGCCCAAGAGTCTGAGGTTGCTGTGACCAATGAAGCCAGAGCATTCTACCAAGGGTGACAACGTGAGACTTTGTCTCAAAAAAAAAGAATAAAAACAATTTAGTCTTTATATTTGATTTTAGATTCAAATTTTATATTTCCTCTCAGATTACGTGAGTGAGAAGTTATTTTGTAGGAACCCAACCCCCAAAATGGAATTCTAATATTGTTTTGAATTATGCCCTAGTCACAGATTACCACTCACACAATAAAATGGACTATCCTTTTAATAATGTCAAAGAATGATATCATCTAAGTTTTACCTAATTATACATTTAATGTAAGCCTTCTAAAACATTAATTATGCAAAATACTATTCCAAATAGATTGTAATGCTTGATCAAACGAGAGAACTTAAGTTGAGACAGATCATAAACATTAGTTTACCATGCCTGTCAAATATGTTAAGTATATGTCTAGAGCTTAGTCCATATTATAAACAATTTTATTTGTTATTCTAAAAGTGCATGGATTTTACTTTGCTATATTCAAAAGGGCTTGTCTGAAAAAGCATTTTTTAGGAACCAAAGAAATAATTGAGATAAATATCTCAAACAAAAGCATCAAAAACAGAGAGGAATGATCTTACTAAATTGTTTATTCAAATCTTGAAAAAGAATGTTAAAATCTAAAGTAGGACACAGGACTAAAAAGTGTTAATCATTTGAAAAATATAAAAATGCATTGGTTATAATTATTGGTTGTGTTGATTGGATACAAGTTTGCTCTGGATTAATTACATGGAAATCTCAAATAGTCACTCTGTGAGAGAATGTCAATGGATACCAAAGAAAAGAAAAGCTGGGATAATCACAATGCCTGGACATTCTGTATGGATGTGCTATTTAATATTTTTCAGATTTCTCTGGACAGTTGTGATACAAAATTTGAAAATTAAGCTCAGATTATGCTTAAGGAAGAAACAGAAATACTGAGTTAAGACAAATCTTAAAAGTCAGGGTGAGAAAGGCTGATTTCAGATGACTAATGATCCAGCTCAACTGTTAGGATTTGGCCAAAGGGCACCACAAAGATATAAGTGCATTTTGCAGAAGTCTTCTAAATAAAACAAGTGCATGGAAATAAGTGTCATATAACATAAAAATGAGTCTACTTTCTGCCGTTGCAAATAATAAAGTTAAAGAATGGAGCATAATAGAAAATGGAATCATGAAGAAAAACAAATAGGTAAATCTGAAAAATTCTTACTTTTATATAACTAAGAATTTGTCTAGAGCTTGTGTTTAATCACAATTCCCTCCATTGAGATAACATTTGATTGCAGAATTCCCATTAAAATAAAAATTAGTCAGTCAGAGGGAGATTAAACTACAGAAAATAAAAAAAGATACCTCAAATGTTTCCATCGCCATCACCAGAGATAGAAGCAGAGTAGACATTTTAAAAGAAGTAATAGCAGCACAAAATTAAATCTTTCACATAACATAACATGTGATATGTTCCAGTCTTGAAATTCTCTGAAAAGGTATGTATTCTCATAATCATATATTGTAATTTGAAGAAGTAATACCAGATTAAGAAAAACTAGATAAGAAGTACAAATTACATGTAACTGTGTTATTCATTATATCAATTGTGATCGTAACTTTTTCCACTTTTCATTCAAACCCTTAGCCACCTTTGAATGAGGATTTTTTCAGGTTCATGGTGATTGTCAGGAGAAAAGAAATTTAGGACACATCATGTAAGCCAAAGCAAAAAGGTTTTTATTGAAAGATTAAAAGTGCAAGTAGGCTTCCTTAAGAGTAAGAGAGCACGAAGGCTCAAAAAGAGCAGCTATACAGGGAGGAAGTGGTTTTCGGTCTTTTGAATTTTTATTAATTGAGGAGAGGAAATTCAAGGCTAAGTGGTTGGCATTTAATAATAATTTAGGTAGTAATTCCTGGAATTGGGTTCCCTCTCATTTTCATAGTTTATATGATTGTCTCAGAACTGTCACGGTGATTTCAAGGGCAACGAAATTATAAAACCACAATATAAAAGGCATTATTTTTAGCCAAAGTTCATGTAAGGTGACAGAGATCGCTGACAAGCCATTGGAAGCCAGTTCTCGCCTGCAATTATCAGCCTCTCTACTTACTTTCTCTATGAGGGTGTCCACTTGAACACTTGCAAGCCCCTATATTTGCTATCAGCCCTGTTACTTAGGTTCCCACTCTCACAAAATTAGTACATAAATATTTCTCTTAGTTCTGTACATACTGTGTGGTGATATTGAACAATTCTGAGATCTGATTTCAAAATTTTACATTTTTGAGTAGCTGGTACTTATTTGCTTTTAGTCGTGTCACAATTTTAATCATTTTATTTGGGAATTTTTCAGTCATGTATGAAAGTACAATTTGGTATAACATAATTACCGTCCTATATTCAACTTTAGCAAACATTCATATTTTTCCAGTTTTACCTGAATCATTCTTAACTTTTACAATCATCTGTGTACATTGTTAAATATTTCACTAAACCAGAACCATGTCATGACAGTTAGTTTCATGGGACAACTTGATGCCCAGATATCTGGTTAAATGTTATTTACAGGTATGTCTGGTATTTGGAAGAGTCTAGCATTTGAATTGGTGGACTAAATAAAGCCCACTGCCCTACCAGTGTAAGTTGGCATCATCCTATCTGTTGAAGATCTGAATGAAAAAAAAAAAGTTGGAGAAAGGTTGAATTTCCTTCAACTTTAAGTAGTCAGTAACCTGGAACATTGATCTTCTCCTGTCTTGATGCTCCTTGAACTATAATCTACATCACTGGCTCACTGAATCTCAGGTCTTATACCTACTCAACCGTTTTCTTTGAGTCTCCAGTTTGCAGATGGTAAATGGTGGGATTTCTTGGCCTCCAAAACCACATGAGCCAATATCTTATAATAAATCTCCTCCCTTTTCAAGGTTTTCTGGAGAAAGTACATAAAGTTATTTTTACACATATCAGGACATAGAAAGTAGGCATCTATCCTGCGTGTCTTCCACACATCCCCTTATCTCTCCCTCTTAAGAAAAACCACTTTCCTGACTGTCATAGTAATCTTTCCTTTGCCTCTTTTTTATAGTTTTGTATGAATCTTTGTGTTTTAGTTTAGCCTATTTTTAAAATATGGACTTTAAATCTTATTTAATATATGTAGTATGATTTTTTCTTTACAATTGATTTGTTAAAGAAAGATAGATACTTTGTCCTATAGAGTTTCCTATAAATTTGCTTTTGTGTATGGCATTCCCAAGGTATACTATAGCACAGACCACTGAAAAGAATTAGAAATGACAAATCAAATTCCAACTAGTAATAATAAACAACCTTAACAGCATTCAAACTGTAATCCGGAGAAATCATCTTAAACTAAATAAAAATTGGACTTTGTAAGAAAAAAAAAAAAAAAGAGTAACTTTAGGCACAGGTCATGAAATGTATAAGATGATCTTGAGTCTATTACAAGAAACCTATTGCAGTGTGGGGTCATACCTGTTTCCCCAACCTTACACCTGACAAAATTTAATAGATACTTTTGAAGATGGTATTGAACCAACTCTTTATATTGAAAATGATAAATAAAGAGAAAGAATTGAACATTTATCCTGTATTTTTTATATAAATTATCCAGTTTGTAATCAATTAATAAATTAAAGACGTTTCTATTTATAAAAGTATTTCACAAATGAGAAGACAGGGGCAGAAACTATTGTTCAGTGAGTAGGGAGTAGGCCCCATATACAGAGGGTGGCGGGTTCAAACCTGGCCCAGGCCAAACTGCAACAACAAGAAGAACATCCAAAAAAAAAAGAGAGAGAGAAGAAGGAATAGTACTATTTAAAACTCCTTGCTTTGGACTGAAGCCAGCTTTCCACAGAGTTTCCCATCCAGAAGGAGAGTTAAAGGATAGAAATTTAGCAAATAACCTGGTGGATTAGAGCTGCACCAAGACAGAAGGTTAAAGAATGTACATCAACCCCACCGAGGTGAACAGTGACCCCAAGGATACAAATAAAAGGTACAAAATCCATCACCAAGCAGACAGGAGTCTCCTCCCCCATAAGAACAACTCAAAGTGCCCCACAAACAAATGAGCAGAGTTCAAAGGTCCTCCCCCTACAATCCATATGACAGACCCTCTAAAAACTGGACCTACCTCCCCTACTAGTGTTCCATGGTGTTTTCCTGCCAGGCATAAAACTGTATAAAACTATATTCTCTAACTGCAATTCTGAGATCCCAGCACTCCCCTCCACTCTCTGAGGTCTGGAGGTCTGTTCCCCAGGAGACCAGATTCTTGGGTGATTTCTTGAGCGGTATGGACAAGGCTTAGACTGAAGCTGGTCAGTGCTGATTCTGTGGCACGGGAGTGAGAAGAGGATGGTTGGCTGAGAGGGAACCACATGGGAGTGGCAGTGCCCCAAGGCGCAGAGCAGCAGCCATTTTTGGCAACAATAGGGTTCACTCCCGGATATTCTGAAACCACACCCCCTGTCTCCCTGGGCAATCAGAGGAAGATGAACATCTTTTCAGGTGGCAACCACCATGGAACAGGTCAGGAATGAAAATGCAGGCCCTGTGCGTAAAGGGTTTGCCTGAGGGGGTACTGGTCTGAGTGGAGCTTGGGGACTAGAAAACGTATGCACAGAGCCAGGAAATTCCCAGGGCAGGGCTGACACAGAGGACCACTTTACTGAGCTTAAGACCCACCCGGCCCTCAGAGGATCATCTGCCTATAAACAAAGGAAGACAGGAGGCTAGAACTGATAGCTAATCGAATACAAACCTGCAGGAGGAAAGACAGGGCCTGAGGCACAGGCTCTAGGAACTCAAAACAGCTTCTCTTCTGCAGGGGAATTTAGCAGGGACAGAAACAAATTCCCACAAAGTTGTTCTGTTTTGTTCTGTAAGTAACATCAATCAGGGGCGGGGCTGGAACTGAGGGAACATCCCCCAGCCTCCATCAAGTGCCTGAGGTTGTCAGGCTTCACCTCCCCCTGCTGGATAGAGGCAGAGAACAATGGCCTGGCTGAGCAGATATAGACTTTCTTATGATTCATGCAGGTGCAAACACCTAGAGTATCTGTTCACTACAGGCAATGGGGTCACAGACCTGTGGGGCTATCAGTGACTGGGTGTGACAGAGGTGCAAGGTGGGGAAGGAGGCATCAAACTTCCCAGACTAATCTATTTGCTGGGTGGGTCCTGTAGACTTCATGGAGCATCAGAGCAAGTCATATCTGAGGTGTCACCAGACCCCTCCCATCCAGTTGTGAAAGACCTTTTAAACTCTCCAACAAGAGACAAGTGCTGAATGAGACAATTGATTTGGACCTTTTGAACAAAGCCAATTGCCTGAGGACTATTCAAGTGGTGCCTAGGGTGTGTGGTTATAGCAAGGTTTAATTTTCCTTTTCCAATTGTTGCCTGTAGGGGGCAGGGTGATTTAATTGCTGATATTTCTTCACAGCTGAGACTTCAACCCAGAGTAACTATTTCACTAGGATCAGACAGAGACCAGTTAAAAACAAGACAGAACCACTTAGCCCCACCACACCAAACAGGTCCCCAGTTTCTCAGGCCATAGCACTAAACAAGTCCTCGACAAAGCTCCAGTGGAAAAATCAAAAAGTGTAAAATAATCATGGGGTGGAATCAGCAGAAAAACTCTGGTAACATGAATAACCAGAATAGACGAAACTCCCCAAGAAAAGATATGGCAGATGTAACTGAAGATCCCATTCCTTAACAGCTAGCCAAGATGTCAGAAATCGAATTCAGAATTTGGATTGCAAGCAAGATTAATAGAATGGTAGAAATTCAAGGATCAATTCAAAAGTGAGAATTAGAAATTCAAAAATTGTCTCAAGAATTGAAAGACTTTAAAGACAAAACCCACCAAAGATTTTGATGCACTGAAGCAAGAATTTGCAGCCCTCAAAGATCTGAAAAATACAGTAGAATCCTTCAGTAACAGAGTGCAGCAAGTAGAAAAAAGGATTCCTGACATTGAAGAGAAAGCTTTGAATGCTCCCAAACTCTCAAAAAGGAAGAGAAATGGAGAGCAAAAATGGATCATTCTCTCAGAGAGCTCTGGGGTAATTCAAAGAAGGCTAATATCCGCCTCATTGGAATCCCTGAAAGTGATGAAGTGACCTCGGAAGGCACAGAGGCCCTTCTCCATGTAATGATAAAAGAGAATTTTCCAGACATGCCAAGAGATTGTGAAATTCAGGTAGCAGACAGTTTCAAAACCCCAGCACAACTCAATCTGAATAAGACATCCCCTAGGCATATCATTATTAACTTCACTAAAGTTAATATGAAGGAGAAAATTCTCAAAGCAGCCAGACGTAAGAAATTCATTACCTACAACGGAAGAATATTAGAATAACTGCAGATCTCTCTGCTGAATGCTGAAACTTTTCAAGCCAGAAGAGTTCATCGACTTTTAATCTCCTAAAGCAAAATAACTTTCAACCCTGGATCCTGTATCCAGCTAAACTGAGTTTCATTTATGATGGAGAAATTAAATACTTTAATGACATTCGTATGTTGAAGAAATGTGCCATAATCAAACCAGCTCTTCAGGATATTCTCAGACCTATCCTCCATAATGACCAACGAAATCCTCTACCACAAAAGTAAACTCACTCAGAAACTTTTGATCAAACTTCAACTTCCACAGTGGCAGAAGGATTAAAAATGTCCACTGGACTTTCAAAAAACTCGACACCCAAAATTTCACCAGACGTATCAATATTCTCCATTAATGTGAACAGCTTAAACTGTCCTCTAAAGGGGCACAGGTTAGATGACTGGAAATAAAAACTCAGACCAGATATTTCCTGCATACAAAAGTCACATCTTACCCTAAAAGACAAATATAGACTCAGGGTGAAAGGATAGTCATCCATATTTCAGGCAAATGGTAATCAGAAAAAAACTGGTGTTGCAATTCTACTTGCAGACACAAAAGGCTTTAAACCAACAAAAGTAAGAAAGGATAAGAATGGTCACTTCATATTTGTTAAGTGTAATACTCAATATGATGAGATTTCAATTATTAATATTTATGTACCCAACCAGAATGTGCCTCAATTTATAAGAGAAACTCTAACAGACATGAGCAACTTGATTTCTTCCAGCTCCAAGTCTGAGATTACAACTCTCGTTTGCCAGTGTTAAATAGATCCTCCAATAAGAAGCTGAGCAAAGAAATTTTAGATTTAAACCTAACTATCCAACATTTGGATTTAGCAGACATCTACAGAACATTTCATCCCCACAAAACTGAATACACATACTTTTCATCAGCCCATGGAACATACTCCAAAATTGATCACATCTTAGGTCTCAAGTCTAACCTCAGTAAATTTAAAGGAATAGAAATTATTCCTTGCATCTTCTCAGACCACCAGGGAATAAAATTTGAACTCAGTAACAACACAAATCTGCATACTCATACAAAAACATGGAAGTTAAATAACCTATGCTGAATTATAGCTGGGTCAGAGATGAGATTAAGAAGGAAAGTGCCAAATTTTTGGAACAAAATGACAATGAAGACAAGAATTATCAGAACCTCTAGGATTGCAAAGACAATTTAAAGAGGGAAATTTATAGCACTGCAAGCCTTCCTCAAGAGAACAAAAAGAGAGAAAGTTAACAACTTAATGGTACATCTCAAGCAACTGGAAAAGAAAGAACATTACAACCTCAAACCCAGGAGAAGAAAAGAAATAACCAAAAATAGAACAGAATTACATAAAATTGAAAACAAAAGAATTATACAACAGATCAATAAATCAAAAAGCTGGGTTTTTTAAAAGGTCAATAAAATAGATAAACCTTTGGCTAAGCTAACCATGAAAAAAAGAGTAAAATCTCTAATCTCATCAATCACGAATGACAAAGATGAAATAACAACAGACTCCTCAGAAATTCAAAAAATCTTGAATGAATATTACAAGAAACTTTATTCTCACAAATATGAAAATTTGAAAAAAATTGACTAATACTTGGAAGCATGTCACCTTCCAAGACTTAACCAGAATCAAGTGGAAATGTTGAACAGGCCAATATCAAGTTCTGAAATAGCATCAACCATACGAAATCTTCTTATAAAGAAAAGCCCAGGACCAGAAGGCTTCACATCAGAATTCTACCAAACCTTTAAATAGGAATTAGTACCTATATTACTCAACCTGTTCCAAAATGTAGAAAAAGAAGAAAGACTACCCACCAAGTTCTATGAAGCAAACATCACCCTGATCCCCAAACCAGGAAAAGACCCAACAAGAAACAAAAATTATAGACAAATATCACTAATAAACATAGATGCACAAATATTCAACAAGATCCTAACAAACAGAATCCAGCACACATCAAACAAATTATACATCATGACCCAGTTGGTTTTATCCCAGGGTCTCAAGGCTGGTTCAATATACATAAATCTATAAATGTAATTTAGCACATAAAAAAATTAAAAAACAAAGACCATATGATTCTCTCAATGGATGCAGAAAAAGCTTTTGATAATATCCAGCATCCCTTTATGATCAGAACATTAAGAGAATTGGTCGGGACATTTCTTAAACTAATAGAAGCCTTCTACAGCAAACCCACAGCCAATATCATATTGAATGAAGTTAAATTGAAATCGCTTCCACTCTGATCAGGAACCAGACAAGGCTGCCCATTGTCTCCACTGCTCTTTAACATTGTGATGGAAGTTTTAGCTATCACAATTAGAGAAGAAAAGGTGATCAAGGGTATCCATATAGGGTCAGAAGAGATCAAACTTTCGCTATTCACAGATGATATGATTGTATATCTGAAAAACACCAGGTATTCTACTACAAAACTCTTAGAAGTGATTAAGGAATATAGCAACATCTCAGGTTACAAAATCAACATTCATAAATTGGTAGCTTTTAAATATACCAAAAATAGTCAAGCTGAAAAAACAGTCAAGGACTCTATTCCTTTCACAGTAGTGCCAAAGAAGATTGAATATTTGGGGGTTTAATTAACAAAGGATGTGAAACATCTCTATAAAGAGAAATATGAAACTCTAAGAAAAGAAATAGCTGAAAATGTTAACAAATGGAAAAACATACCATGCTCATGGCTGGAAAGAATCAACACTGTTAAAATGTCCATACTCCCAAAGCAATATACAATTTTAATACAATCCCTATTAAAGTTCCACTGTCATACTTTAGAGATCTTGAAAAAAATAATATTTTGTTTTATATGGAATCAGAAAAAACCTCAAATAGCCAAGACATTACTCAGAAATAAAAACAAAGCAGGAGGAATCATGCTACCAGACCTCAGACAGTACTACAAATAGATAGTGATCAAAACAGCATGGTATTGGCACAAAAACAGAGAAGTAGATGTCTGGAACAGAATAGAGAACTAAGAGATGAATCCAGCTACTTACCATTATTTGATCTTTGACAAGCCAATTAAAAACATTCAGTGGGGGAAAGATTCCCTATTTAACAAATGATGTTGGGTGAACTGGCTGGCAACCAGTAGAAGACTGAAACTGGACTCACACCGTTCCCCATTACCTAAGATCGACTCTCACTGGGTTGAAGATTTTAACGTAAGACATGAAATTAAGACATGAGAGTGCAGGGAAAACCCTTGAAGAAATCGATCTGGGTGAGTATTTTATGAGGACCCCAGGGCAATTGAAGCAGCTTCAAAAATACACTACTGAGACCTGATCAAACTGAAAAGCTTCTGCACAGTCAAGAACACAGTAAGTAAATCAAGCATACCACCTTCAGAATGGGACAAGATATTTGCAGGTTATGTCTCTGACAAAGGTTTAATAACCAGAATTCACAGAGAACTCAAACATATAAGCAAGAAAAGAACAAGTGATCCCATCGCAGGCTGGGCAAGGGACTTGAAGAGAAACTTCTCTGAAGAAGACAGGGGCATAGGCTACAGACATTTGAAAAAATGCTCATCATGTTTAATCATCAGAGAAATGCAAATCAAAACTACTTTGAGATATCATCTAACTCCAGTAAGATTAGCCCATATCACAAAATCTCAAGACCAGAGATGTGGATGTGAAGAAAGGGAATACTTCTACACTGCTGGTGGTAATGCAAATTAATACATTCCTTTTGGAAAGATGTGTGGAGAACACTTAGAGATTTAAAAATAGACCTGCCATTTAATCTTATAATTCCTCTACTAGATATTTACTGAGAAGACCAAAAATCACATTATAACAAAGATATTTGTACCAGAATGTTTATTGCAGCCCAATTCATAATTGCTAAGTCATGGAAAAAACCCAAGTGCCCATAGATCCACGAATTGATTAATAAATTGTGGTATATGTACAT
>CAUYPK010046194.1:0-37475 GCA_963574355.1 Loris lydekkerianus
TGGTCTTCTGGGTATATACCTAGTAGAGGAATTATAGGATTGAATGGCAGGTCTATTATTAGATCTCTAAGTATTCTCCAAACATCTTTCCAAAAGGAGTGTATTAATTTGCATTCCCACCAGCAGTGTAGAAGAGTTCCCTTTTCTCCATATCCACGCCAACATCTCTGGTCTAGGGATTTTGTGATATGGACTAATCTTACTGAAGTTAGATGATATCTCAAAGTAGTTTTGATTTGCATTTCTCTGATGATTAAAGATGGTGAGCATTTTTTCATATGTCTGTAGGCCCTGTGCCTGTCTTCTTCAGAGAAGTTTCTCTTCAAGTCCCTTGCCCAGCCTGTGATGGGATCACTTGTCCTTTTCTTGCTTAGACGTTTGAGTTCTCTGTGGATTCTTGTTATTAAACCTTTGTCAGAGACATAACCTGCAAATATCTTCTCCCATTCTGAGAGTTTTTTGCTTGCTTTACTTACTGTGTTCTTGGCTGTGCAGAAGCTTTTTAGTTTGATCAGGTCCCAGTAGTTTATTTTTGAAGCTGCTTCAATTGCCTAGGGGGTCCTCTTCATAAAATACTCGCCTAGAATGTACACAGCTATGATTTAATATTAATAAAAAAATTATTTTTGTTGCTACTTCATAACTGTAAATAATAATGATAATAAAGTTCCTTTGGGGCAATAATTGGAGACACAGAGAAAAAATTGCTCTGTCAGGTTCACATACCCTGTCATACCAAAGACAGATGAATAACAAAAGGCTCAGGGTTACTGAAGTTGTCCCATGGTTGTAGGCCAGGTGAGCATGTGTAATTTTGGTCATCAGTTGAATTATAAATCTCTTTCAATTATTCAAGCTTGAAATATAGGTATCTAGACTTGGGTAACAGCACTTAGAATAGAAAGGAAGGGATGAATATGAGTATATTAAAGAATTTTGGCAACTGTGAAAAATCTGATACCCAGTTTTAAAGGTTAATCCCTAAAAAATTACATCATAATCAAAAGGGAATGCAAAAGACAAAGGGACTAAGGGGAAAGATGGTAAATTTTATTTCTTTCTCTTTTTTGCTTTTGCTTTTTGTTAGTTTGTTGACACAGAGTTTGACATTGTCACCCTGACTGAAGAGCAGTTCTTCATCATATCTCACAGCAAACTCAGACTTCTGGGCTCAAGGAATCCTCCTCCCTCAGCCTCCTATTTAGATGGGACTACAGGTACACCTCCATGCCCAACTAAATTTTTCTTTTCTCTAGAGGATCTATGTTACTCAGGCTGGTCTTGAAATCCTGACTTCAGGTGCCCTTTTGCCTCAGCTTCCCAAAGTTCTAGGATCATAGGCTTGGGTCACAACACCTGTTCCAGTAAATTTGCTTTGAAAAGTTTGTTGCATTAGAGATGGAGCTAAGGCATATACAGGAGAATAAAACAGGCATGTTGCACAGGACAAAAAATAAAAACGGAGAAAATCTCCTCTTCTATTTTGATTTTCAGTACAAAGAAATATAAAATAAGAAAATACTATGTTATGCAAGGCTATCTCCCTTCCTCAAACCTTTCAGTGAATGCTGGGTTACAGTCATGGTATTCTCACTCCTTGACTCAAAAAGCACTTATAGCTGGGAGCAGTGACCACACCTATTATTCTAGCTACATAGGAGACTGAGGCAGGAGCATCACTTGAGGCCAGGCATTTGAGACCAGCCTGGGCAAGACAACAAGAATATCTCTTGATGGATATCCCTTCAATATTCCTTAAAAAATAAAAAAGAATTTATTGATCATATCTTATAAATTATATATCAGGAATAAGAATGGTAAAAAAGAAGCATACTTAAGATGTATTTAGAAAGTTGAACGAGGGCAGCGCCTGTGACTCAGAGGAGTAGGGCTCCAGCCCCATATGCCGGAGGTGGCTGGTTTAAACCCAGCCCCAGCCAAAAACTGAAAAAAAAAAAAAAAAAAAAAATTTGAACCAACAGAATGCATTATAGATACACAGTGAAAAAGACTTTTCAAAAATTCCAGGCTTCTAGATATTTAAATAAAAACAAATTTAAGAAGTAACAAAAAAAAAAAATAGAAATATTATTTGAGTCCTCAAGGACAAAATTTCTAGAGCATCCATTGCCACAATGCCTTTGGTGGAGCCATTATCTATGGCAGTTCAATGCTTATCATGGAAACTTCAGGGAATTTCATGAAATTGAAACAAAATAATTCCACCCCTGTTCATTTGCTTATTCATCCAACAAATATTTATTTCATAGCAAAGCACTGAGCTAGGTATTAGATGTGAGTTAGTAGATGAACTGATGTTTGTCTTTTTGTTGGTATTTTATAATATGGTATTTTCATCTACAAGTCAAGAGTCCTTTCACACCCACCTAGCCACTGGACACTGCCTATTATTTCTTTTGACTACCTGTTTTTATCTTCATTACCTAACCATTATTTAACAATTGATAGATATGTCACCATTTTGATAATTGTTTAAGTCCTCCTAAGGCTGAGAACTCAAAATAAAACTAAAAAGAAATGTATTCACTTAAAATACTTGATAAGGATGAGAATATGAGGAGTTGTACAATTAAGTTCATGACCTCATCATAAAAGAAGGGCTACATACTTCATTGCTGAATAGCACTAGACAGCATTCTCCATGGCCATCTGGTGACCATGGTGATATTCGGTAATGAGGTATGTAGCACTTTTTCAGACCTCATATGACAACAGTTCTGATGGCCATTGCAGAAAAAGAGTTCCAAAATTGCTTTGAAAGGTGGACTATGCACTGGCATCAGAGCATAGCTTCCCAGGGGAGCACGCAAAAGTAACCACAGCAATATTCAGCAATGAGGTATGTAGGTAGCACTTTCTCTAGGATGGGTTCACAAACTTGTCTGACCTCACATTGTGCTTAATGTATTTCTTAGAAATAGAAAAACACTGTGAATTTTACACTAATGTTGTATTAAGGTTTTTTTTTCTCAGTAGCATCTTTTACAGAGATTACATGAGCCAAAAGATTTTTTGTTTTTATTATTCATTTAATAAAATGTAGGTTCTACTTATTAATATATGCTAATTCCTAGACTAAATAATTTGGAGAGTGATGTTGACAAGTACGATATCCATCTTTTCTCATTCTGCTTTTAGACTTTGACACAAAACAGTATTTATATAAACATTGAGGGCTTTTTAAATTTTGAGAAAGGCCATTCTATTCTGATGCATACATCCTTATGTATATTCTGACATTTTTTGTAGATACCCTCCCTTATTCTTTTTTTCTATTATTTTATTTTATTTTTATTGTTTCAGGTGCATTGAGGGTACAAAGAATTGTACCCATTGAGGGTACAAGACTTAGGTTATACTCACAACAACAGTTGTGCCATACACTGTGACCCCCAAGTCCCCTCTCTCCTCCCCTCTCCCTGCTTCCTTGTTCTCCCAACCCCTACCATGAATTGATTTGAGTTTTTCTATTATTCGGGTGTGTATTATATCATCTACTGGCTTCCTATTAGAATTGAGTACATTGGATTCTTGCTTCTCCATTCTTGTATACTTTACTAAGAAGAACGTGTCCCAGCTCTATCCAGGTTGATACAAAAGGTGTAAAGTCTCCCTCATTTGTAATGAGCCAAAAAATTTTTAACTAAACCATATTTAATCTCTAATCCTTCAAAATATCACAAAGATAATGATGCTACAATATATGTAATTGTACTGCATGGAGCTTGGTTTCCTACCCAAATTGCTAGGAACATATATTTAGGTTTCTGATTGAGACTATCTTATAAGGGTTTTTTCCCCCCTTTCTGAGAATTCACTTGTGTATCAGAACTAATTGAAGACAAGTGTCCACTGACATTGTAGGCAATATCTTTGTTTTTATATTTGACCTAAAAATAGCTAAAGAACCATTAAAATAATTTCTGCTTGCCTATAGGCAAAAAAAAATCATCCTGTTTAGGAGAAAAGACCACTGAGTAAATGGCTTTATTTTTTAATTGATTAAATTCCCACCTGTGTTGAAGTGGTATACCCTTTATAAAGGGTAGAACTTCCATCTGTCTATCCTTTCATATGAGACTCAGGGAAGTCCCAGCTGCAGATGTGGCAGTCCCAGGGCAAGATGAGAGTAAGCTAAAGTTTCTATCTCTCCAGTCAAATAAGAAGACAGCATTTTCTTTCTTTTTTTTTTTTTTAAGAGGTCATTTTTTTCAACCCAGTTCTTTACAAGCAGCTCAGTGATTCCATAAATAAAAGGGAGCATTCTCCACAGACTGGGCTTTCCCGGAGGTGACCTTGTGAGAACATCTCAAAACAGTCCACTCTCTGATTTGTGTATTTCTTGAGACCAATCAAGATCTTTTTCTTTTCTCCCCTTCTATTTGTTTTAATGATTTCTAAATCATATTGCAGAAATCCTTCTTTACTGCTTCATTCCCAAGCTTTAGAAATTGATTCATTTGATCCCTGACACTGCAATTTGAAAGTAGGACTTCCACATTCTAACAGGAGAATAAAAGATCCTTGGTTTAGAACTGTGAAAAGACTAGGCCAGATCATGGTCTATAGATCCAGCTTAAATATCCTCTTTGTTGAAAAGAAGAGATGGGATGATATTGATATTGGGTAGAGTTAATCACGATTTTAAATAAAAAAGGAAACATATGATTGACTTATATGAAAATATTATTAGAATAGCTTTCATATGTTATAAGGACCTTGAGATTAGAGCTTATGGACATTTAAATCTCACAGTGGCTCACACAATAATAGGGGCCACATAATAAAGGCTTAATAAATGTTAGTGGAAGAGTAAAGAGAAGGAGGTAGGAGAGGATTATAAATGCCCTTGTAGTCTAGGGGAAATAAAAGAGATCACCAAATACAGGGTCATAAATACTGCACAATGATGGATACAGAGAGGGCTATCCTTGGCAAGATCGAAGATTCAAAAAAGCTAGTATTCTCACAACATGGAAACACAAGACAGCCCTGTTGTAGTGAGTGCAACCTTCATTCAAAAATAGCACATTTCTTGTTTTAATCAGTAGTTGCAATTGTTTTCTTTGCTTTCAGAAATGATTAATAGAAAAAAAATGACCTCACAGAGTGTGGAAGGGTCTAATCTTAGTAACTTGGTACCAGGTAGAAGTTAGAATAGGAGGGGTGACTTTTTGAAAAAGCATCACCAACAGATCGTATCTCCACCCAATAGTTTTGATAGTTGCATACTAAGGTGATGGTGATTTGAGAAAAAAGAGTTGGAAAATTACATTTAGGTTCCATTTATCTGTAATCAATTAAAATTAATAATATTTTTGAATATCAGTTAGGGAATATAAGAAGTTAAATAGCATACATATGTAGATATTCATTAAGAAAAATACTGTTCCAAACATATGTAGACTAAGAAATGCAGACTAAAGAAAGATGCCGAGGAAGTTAAAGAATTTCTAGATATGGAAAGTCAAGAGTACAAGAAATTCAATGGTATTTATTAGCAAGCTTATTATGAAAATATCTTCCAAAGTCTTCCAGAGTGAAGACAGGCAGTGGAATCCAGAGATAACAAAGTGAAACAGCCGCTTAAAAAGTGCTGTGAATGTTCCACACAGCTGTTCATTTGTAATGAATGGGCAGAAGTGAGAGGCATAGAAGTGGTCATAGAAAGAATGATAATAAATCTTAAAGGCTGAGGGATTCTAAGGACTAAAGAACATGTATACACACATTTTTAGTGCCAGTATTTATAAGGATATAACATTCTAAGCTTTGTGCTATACTCTTAACAAATAATGTCTCACTGAGTTACCATAGTTATTATGAAGATATTATCATACCCTTACCCATCCCTCCCCTCCCTCTATAACAACTATATTCAAATATATTCTTCATAAATAGCTTTGGAGAACTATAACAATTATATTTTTTATTCATATGTAAACTTTACATAAGAATAAACTAAGGTTTACAGAAGACAACTCCCCCAAAGCCATGTAGCTAGGAGGCTGCACTTTCTAACTTAGGTCTATCTAACTTTAGAGTCAATATTATTTATCATTAAGTTCTTTTCTACCCTCTATGGCAGTTACTATGAATTTCTAAATGTAAAGTGGAGGAGAATATCACAGATGATATTTGTGAGGCTAAAGGAGCTGAAGGATTATTGACACCAATGCCAAAGACAGGTGAAGGAAAATCAAAAATTGCAACAAGGAAAAGAGGGAAGAGGAAGGAGATGAGAAAAAAAAAAAAAAAAAAAAAAAAAAGAAAGAAAGAAAGAAAAAAAGAAAAAGAAAAACAAATGCCATAGGCAGATGAATGATATTCAAATGATAATTAGTTGTTTAGGTTATCAAAGATAATTACTTAAGTAATATCACAGAAGGGTCACCCAAAAGTAAACATAAAGAGTTAGGATTATGGGTTCCAGAAGGCATGAGGCAAGTAATCCTCACTGGAGAAATAAATAAGATGAAAGGGAAATGAAAAACTGGAGAATTTCTGAGTCTGGTCCTCATAAGGAAGTGATCCGACATACAAACAAGAAGCAATGGAATGATAGTATGTGTGCTAAGGGCAGGAGTGAAGCTGAGTGGAAAGACGGCAGCAGTGAGCTTAGTACGCAGGCCCATGCAGCTCTCTACCCAACTTACCAGCTCTGTGGCCTTGTGCCAATTACAGAATCTCTCCTTACTTCTATTCCTTATAGGAAGGATGAGAATAAAGATTAACAATACATCACACAGAGCTATTGTTTAACCTCTAACTCCAATCTCAGAGTGCATATTATTCTGTAACCATCACCTTCTAATATAGAATACCACAATAACAACACCTATACCTTCAGTCTTCCAATTGCCTCAGTGTTCCAATGTTCAAAATAGAGTCCTCTGGTATCCTATCTCAGTAGGATGATGGTACGGGGAGTTCATTGTACTAATGTCTCTATTTTAGTGTATGCACAAAACTCTCCAGGATAAAGTTACCAATAAATTTCTCTAGAACCCTATAAATTAGCAACATTCTCTGTACAAAGCTGCCTAGCACAGACTTCTACCCTTTACAAGAAAAAAAGGACCTACTTTTTCTTTTATTTTACTGTTTTCCAAAAAGGGCAGTTTTACAAAAGCCCTCGTTAATGTGTTTGCTCTCAGAGGATCCCATTGTATGAATCATAATGAAAGAAAATTGCTGGGAGCGCCAAAAACCTGAAACCAACTGTCCACTGCTGAGATGCTGAGCAGGCGGGATTCCTGATTCACTCTACTGCCTTTGTCTTTATAGAGGTCACCACATAGGACAGCCAGAAGGAGATGATACTTGCTCATGAGAAGTGATTATTCAGCGTCAATAGAGCGAAGGAACACCTATGCCATGTGAACATGAGCCAGAAGGTGCTGATCATAGGATGATATAAAAATAAAACGGGTCAAAGCCAAAAATATCTCAGCAACCTAAAGAAAAAAATTTCTGTTTCACTTTGATGGTGTGGTCTTTTAGTTCTTGCAAAAGTTGTTTTATTCATCCGTTCTGTGAGCCAGTCCAGTAATCAGTGATGGAGTGCCTTGCCACTGTTCTAAGTGCGATAAGACATGCTATGTTGCCTGATACCAAAGGAAAAATAATTTATTTTATTTTTTAGACATAAAGACACACATTTTGTGCTGCTGTGATTTGAAGGAGCTCAATTGATAAAATGCTATCCCTCCTCCTAGTTATGAAATAGTTGAGAAGTAGCTAAGGAGTGAGGAAAATGAAGGCTGAAATGCCAGCTCTACTTCTCATATTCCTGGCACATAGGGACAGGTAACTTCCTGACTCTGCATTCCAGAGTAGGCATGCATGTACCCTGGCACAGACACAGCGGGGAACAACTTCATGCTTCCCTAGATGTCCTTTCTAGATGGTCTGCTTCTGGAGAACTTGTGGCAAGGAATAAAAACACCAGAATCCTAGAGTTTACTAGACAACACAGAAATTAATTGCCAAATTTTATAATTACATTAATACCAGCAGGATAGGAGAGCTACCACTACAATGCATCCTTCCAAAAAAGGTATGGGGTATACTTGTTATGAAAATAATGCAATTTGGCTCCCTTGCCTACATTCATTGTCTTTGCAATGTGATTTTGAAGCTCCCCTGTCAAAGTTTATTCATTGAATAAAAGCTAGAGTTGAGATTTACTTTTGCCTAAGTTATCCGGCAGGAGTGAAGATGTGCCTTTTCCAAACCTAGACTATGAGAGGCCTTGCAAGGTTTTGTCTTTTTAAAAGAAAAATTTTTTTAGGTAGCCTGACACTGCGTGAGAACAAGATCAAGCCAGACTGCTGGAGGATGAAAGACGGTTCAGAGCAGAGATGGATTTGCCATGAGGAGGCCATCCTAGTCCAGCCAGTCCCAGCCCATCTATGAACTGATAGTCGACATATGATGAATCCAGGAGGGGTCAGATCAGCAGGAGTCCTCTGCTGACTTGATAAGACTAGAATTAAGCCACTAACATTTGAGGTGTTTTATCAAATGGCCATAGCTAATACTTTGATACCTTGGTATTTTCAGACTTACTTTTCTTGATGAATTAAAATCTGTTACTCTTAAATGACACTCTTGTAGTAAATGAGCTCCAGGAAACATAAATAGGAACATTCAAACCATAAGTGTTTTGTAATAGTGAAAAATTGTTAAAAAAGAATGAAAACAAACCAAGTGTCAAAAACAAAATAAGGGAAAAAACATTGTCATAAATAAATATAATTGGAATATTATTCATCATTGACAATGGATACAGGCATCAACATGAATACATTTTCAAGTAAATATTGTTGCAGGAAAGCAGCAAGTCACAAAAAGTTAAAATTAGACTCCTTTTATATAAAAACAATAACATAAAATTTCAAAATACTATTGAGAAATACCTGCAAGCATGGTAAAACTATTTTTGAAAAGGCAAGGGATGATTAACACAAAATTCAGGATGGAGGTTGCTTCTAGTGGAGTGGGAGGGAGAAGAGATTGAGGTGGAGCACACCAAGGGCTTCAGAGTTAATATTCTATGGTGTCATATGATTTATTTTTACAATTATCAACAATACTGTATCTAGAAGATAGGCTCTCTGTACATATATTTTACAATGAATAGTGTTTAAAATTAAATATATTTCATGGGAACAAAAATGGAAAAGAGGGAACCAGTTCAGAACCTACTGTATTAGATCTCATGACCGATAATGGTGGCTTGGCAGTGTGTATTAATGGTGGAAACAGGGAAATGTAGATAACTTAAAGATTTGCAGCTCTACCACTTACTAGCTGTACAGTGGGGAACAAATTACCTACAGTCTCCTTGTCTGTTAGAAACAGCTGCAAATATAATAATCCATGGAATAGTTCTGGAATGATATATAAGAAGCTGAGTACAATAAGTACCTTTTGGGCTGGCGAGAGGGTAATTAAGACAGAAGAAACAGGGGTATTTTGCTGGCTGCCATTTCAAACATTAATTAAAGTGAATGTTTGTTATGTCATGAACTTATAACAAACTTGTTAAAAATACAATTAAGTTTAAAACCGAAAAAATCAAATTACTGACTTCCAACTTTATACTTCTGTGCATTTTCCAAATTTTTTTTCTTTCCTTTTTTTTTTTTTTTTTTTCTGAGACAGTTTCACTCTGTTGCCCCAGGCTAGAGTACTATGTTGTTACAGTTCATAGCCACCTCAAACTCTTGGACTCAAGAGATCCTTTTCCCTCAGCCTCCTAAGTAGCCAGGACTACAAGCAGCCACCACAATGCTTAGCTAGTTTTTCTATTATTAGTAGAGACAGGGTCTCACTCTGACTCAGGCTGGTCTTAGACTCCTGAGCTCAAGCAATCCACTTGCCTCAACTTCCCAGAGTGCTAGGATGACAGGTGTGAGCCACTGTGCCCAGGCATTCCAAATTTTATACAATGAACATGAATTAAGCAGCTTAGTTTAGTGTGCTATAATATGAAACAGAATTCACAACACCTGCATCACCACTTAGTTATAGGAAAGGATGTGATTTCTCTATTAGTTGCTTTTGTAAATACTTCAATAGCAATATTTCATTGTGCTCAGCACATTAGTGGATTATCAATCACCTCTACCCTGTCAGTGAGACCATAAGGTTACGAGCCAAGTGTCTCACTTATTGTTCACTCCCTAAGGCCTAACGCTGTGTTTGCCCACTGTAATCATTGTTGGTAATCATTTCATATATACTTATTATAATCGGACAAGAATAAGTCAAGCAATTGAAAAATATTCAGACTTACTACACCTCAAAAAAAAATTCACATGCAATATAAACAATAGCTCTTCAAACACAAATTGAAGTGTTTGAAAGCATTTTACAATTTTCAAGGTTACTCAGGATAAACTCAAATGTGGGGTTCTGTGCAGGCATCCTCAAACTTTTTAAACAGGGGGCTAATTCGTTGTCCCTCAGACCATTGGAGGGCCGGACTATAGTTTAAAAAAAAAAAAAAAAAAAACCTATGAACAAATTTCTATGCTTACTGCACATATCTTATTTTGAAGTAAAAAAACAAAACGGGAACAAATATAATCACACCGCCTCATGTGGTCCGCAGGCCGCAGTTTGAGGACCCCTGGAAAGGATTCATAGATGTTGCCTATTATTCAGGGACAGGGCAGACTACATAAGTAATGGTTTTGAGGATTTATTAGTTTGTAAAATTATACCACCAATTTTTATTTTTTAAAAGTTACACTAGCAAATAAATTGAAAAGCATATTTATGCTGGGAAATCAATGCATATGCATGCTTTGGGTTTATTGAGTGACATAATAAATTGCTTGGTAATAATTTATTACTTGGATCATTTGAACTTTGGACAACACAAAATCAGTTACCATAAAATTATATAATTGGTTACAGAAGGGCTTAAGCCAAAAATAGACTTTTGGTCCAAGGCTACTATAATTAGAGCATGTATTTCTTTGTTAGGGAATAGGACATTTCCTCCCTTGCTCTGTCATCTTACATCCTTAATAATTTTAAATCTAGGAATAGATACAGCTCCATAATTAAAGTAGGTACCATGCTGCTTGCCTACCAGTTGTTTATCCTAGACATAAAATTTGGGATTAAATAGAACCCCTAGACCTTATAATGACTACAGAGATTTTCTTCATGATAAACCAGATTAAACTTGGTTCTCATAGTTCTAAGCACCACTGCAACCCTTAGGAATACATTCTGGGGTATCTTCTTTCCTTCTTCTGAATTTATCCTAGTTATTTGACTGGGGCGTTTGCTGCAGTGGCCAGTTCTTAGTTTCATTCATTGAATTTTCCATACCTCAGTTCCTAACTGACTACTACACTTGAAGCCACAGATGGAGGAGACCCCAGCCCTTGCCTAAATTTGATTTATGCTTCTTTGTAAGGCTGAGTTTCTTCTGATACATTTCTTCTGGCACTGCACTGGATCCCACTCTGTGTGAACCACTCTCTCTCCCTCCTTCTACAGCACAGTGATTGGATATTTATTCAAGTGGATCTTGAAACCTTTCAGTAACAAAATGTCCATGACTTCAAAAGCAGATCATTTCGCTGTAAACTCCAGCCCTTTCTTGAAAGTTCTTGCTGGAACCACATTCTGGCTCACAGTTCCACCCTTTAGGATTCCAAAAACATAAACTTGGAGAGATTTGGAATCTATAAATCCAATTATTCAACTAACATAGTCTATAGAGACCCTCATTATTTGTTCATTCTCCAGGCTGTCAATATTCTTAAAATATTGTGCAAGGAATTATGCACACTTAAAAGCAGAGTTGTTAATTCAAAGCATGATGCATAGGAGGGACCAGGATGGTAGATCAGAAATAGCCAACACACACCACTCTCCCAGAAAGGATCAAAACTCAACAAGTAGGTAATGTCGCAGCTCCTATGGCCCCTGTGGCCCTGGTCTCGATTGCCGCAGGAAGGAACCAGGCGTGAAGTGGATTAGAAGTACAAACTTGTAAGAGGTTGGCTAACCTTGCTTGCAGGATAGCCCCAAGCAACCTCTGCAGTAGCCTTTTATTGAGACAGTACAAGACAGGTGAGGGGAGTGTTAGACAATGAATGCATGCCTAAGGATCGCCATGGGCTCAGGCTCTCAGGAGCACCTGTGGACGAATCGCCTGAGTATCTGCCTCCCAGCTGCAAATTATCTTGCTCAGAGATCGTCTGGCTCTTGGCGTCCTCTACATTTATTTACAGATACTTGAGTACTGACATGTATGGGATTTATCAAGTATAGTCTGCCTTCCTTGTTAGACTATTATGAATATTTTTGTGACAGTGTACATATATACACATTTATACATACATATGTGCATATGTATATAATTCAATGAAAATCAGCAAACGTTAATGGAGAAATATTTTGAAGCAATGTCCATGTTTGTTTCTTGGGCATTAAAACAACAAACTGCATGTCATACATTTATAGAATATGCTTGGTGCACTGATGGGGAAAGATGCATAAAGAAGTTATTATAACACTGTACAAAATGCAAAGCATGGTGTGTGGAAGACATGTGTGAGAATCAATTACTTCTGTCTTGGAGAACTGAGAAAGGGATTTACAGGTTAGGAGACAATTGACATGGGCTTTAAGATGTAAAGGAGCTCATTAGGGATAGAACACTAGGGACAGGTAAAACGCAGTTCAAACGTATAGCAGCAGATGAGTCTGAAAACAAAGATTAGTTTATCTTGTGAGTGGCTTTTTCTGTCACCTTACAAAATTTGAACTTTATTCTATGTAGGCAACAGGGAATCTTCAAGGATTTAAGGTAATCTAGATACATCTATATTATAGAAAGTGTATCCATTCAAAGGATAGCATGAGGAAAAATTGGGCAAAGAAAAATCATGTAGGCGGTTATTGAGAAGTTATAAAAGAATCATGTTTGTGTAATCTCTTCCATTTTACACAACATATTTATAATTGTATAATTGCTTCTCATGTAAACCTACAAGAATTATTTCTATTTCCAGTAGATATATCCTAAGGTCATTAGGTTGTTTGTCTCTGCATTATTGAGAGCTAGCACAGAATAAATATATAGACTATGTGGGTTGAACAAACTAAAGAATATTTTTCCCCATCATAGAGATAGGAACGGAGATTCAGAAGACTGACATCCTTGGTAGCCACATCTTCTGCCTTGTATGACAAACCTCTTCCCTTCAAAATATCATCAAGTCTAATGCTTAGAGTGTTATTGTGAAAGACTGAGCACCAAGATCATTTAAAAAACACTGGTTGGCTTAGAAGCATCAAGTTGTATCATCACGCCATGCTTCCAAGTATATAGTATACTGTATTCATGTGAGCTCGTTAATACTATGTTGTAGTTACTAATGTGATGTGCAAGGGGGCTGAGTCAGAGATAAAATATGGACCTTCTGATAACAAATGAATATCTGTCTCTAAGTTGTGGGCAATTCACAGCCCACATGGATGATTCTACATTTTCATCAAGTGATAAACTGCTGTTTACTCATATGAGAATGGGAAGGAAAAAAAAAAAATAGGTAGTATAGAGCTTGTTTTTTTTTTTTTTTTTTTATTTTTTTTTCCTGAGATAGCCTCACTCTGTGCCATGGGTAGAGTGCTGTGGCATCAGAGTGCTGTGGCATCATAGCTCACAGCAACCTCAAACTCTTGGTCTCAATTGATCCTCTTGCCTCAGCCTCTTAAGCAGCTGGGGCTATAGGCTTATGCCACATGCCCAGCTAGTTTTTCTAAATTTTTAGTAGAGACATGATCTCCCTTTGCTCAGGCTGGTCTTGAACTCCTGGGCTCAGGTGATTCACCCACCTCAGGCTCCCTCCATGCTAGGATTACAGGTGTGAGCCCCAGCATCTGGCCTGTATAGAGTTTATTTTAATTTCAGATAAACATTGGATATGTTTGGTATTAAGGGAATTCTATTCAACATCTGTGACCTTTACCTGACATTTCTAAATCAATCCTGATCATGCCCTATTTGAGACTCATTATAACCTCTTATGTCCTTATGCATCAATTCCTATGTTGATACCCATGACAGCTTTAATTTTATTTGTAGATTATACTCCTCTTGAGCTCTAATTACCCTCTACTGTCTTTGGTAAATCCCCCTAATTTCTTTACTACTAAATGAAAATAATAATATTGCTGACCTCACTGGATTGCTGTTAAAAATAAGTGAGTGACTTTTTTACAGGGCATAGAATAATTCCTGGAATACATGGGCTTGAACTGTATGAAATTGCCATTATTTATAGATTAAATATTAGCTAATTCTAATAGTGAGCACCATACGATTGTTTGCTGTGATCACCAGAATTGTTACTGTCTTCTTACCTTCCCCAAATTATGTTATTGCTTTGGCCACAGGGCAGCACCCTAGCTCTCTGCAACAGTGTATGTGCATGTGTCCAGTGTCCAGGCTCAGTGTCTGGCATGTGTCAGGGACTCAAAGTCTATTTCCTGGCTTTCTTGGCAATAATTACCAAAATAATTCCTAAAATTCAAGCCATCTCAAACATCATCTATAGCCTTATTTCTGAGGTCATGCTCTAAAATGGAAAGGACCCTGATCTGCCACTGACTAGCTACATGACTTTGGACAAGTCACTCCATCACCTTTTGTCCTGCCATGGGGTTTCCTGCTTCTGTCCCTCTACGCACACCTTGTCCTAATCTGGACTTGGGTACACCTTCATCCTGTCCCACAACTTGCCTATCTAAGTCATCTCATTTTCAAGCCCAAGCTAAAAATCTCTTTTTACACATTGGTTTTTGCTCTTTGATGTAGATATCTATTAAACTCAATCACATTACAAACTATGAATATTAAACTAAGGGTACCTGGCAAATAACAGATGCTAGAATATCAGTGCATTTCTGCTAGATATCTACACGTGCATTATTATATTTTATCCATGCTGTAATCCTGTGGAATAACTGATGCTATATTCCACATTCTCAGCTGAGGAAATTGACCTTCCTGGAGGCTGATTTTTTTTTTTCCCCTACGAAGTCACAGCTACTGATAAAATTAAAATCCTAACTCTATTTTAATCCCTTCTTACCCTCAAAGAAACCATATCCTTTGAAAGGATTTCTCATATTTACTTCTAACCTCATAATTATTCTTTAAAAGTCATTCTGTAATCTCTTCTTTCTGTATAGGTTTTATTCCCTGGATTGGATGAGAAGTTTCTTGAGGCTAAGAATTATATCTGATTTAGTACATCTTTGTGTGTTTTGCTTTATACAAAGTTGTTGAATAGCTATAAAATATTAACACTGTTCTATCAATTTGTCATTTATATACTTCTTTAAAATGAAATAAATCAAAGCAACAAGCAAAAGATAATAGATCTACATATCTACTGACATTTAAATTATAATTGTTAACTATTAACTTTATAAGTAAGGAATCTGATAAATAAAGTCACATAGCCACTAAGTGGAATACTCAGGAATTGAGCAGGGTGACCCTGCCCCTAAAGCTCAGCTCTCTCCATTCAGCCTAACTGCCCCATATGTTTAAACACCACCGACTGAACATCTACTTATATGCCTCACATGGTACTCAGAGTTAAGAGTAAAGAGTTGGGGTATTGCCCATGTACTTTGCCCTTGAAGATTTGGAAATAGGCACATAAAAAGTTGTTTATTTAAAATCACCAACCATGTATCCATTACAACTTTCTGTGGACACACTGATTTATTTTGTCCATTTATTTTTTTCAACAAGTATTTGTTGAGATCTTAGTATGTACTATAAACTATACTTCAAGAAACAGAACCTCTTCCTTCCCTCCCAGAGCCCATAGTTCAGTGGGAAAAATAGTCAGTGATTCTAGACGTGGACAGTGTTAGGAGAGAGCCTTCAGGAATACCCTGAAATGGCCTTAGCTTGGGAAGTAGTGCTGGGAGTGTCTTTTAGAAGGATTTTGGAAGCTACTGAGACCAAGAGTATATGGGAAGATTGTGAAGAGCATTGAAGGCAGTGGGAGCTTTCTCCCTCCTGTTACAGTGGGAGAGAAAATATCTCATTATAAGAGAGGAAGGAAGAATATTTTCAAGTGCCTGGTATGAGGCGAAGAGGGGCTAGAGAAGTAGGCAGAGGGCAGCTTAACTTGCCGCCATGCTAAACAGTTTGCACATTACCAGCAGGCAATGGGGAAATTTTGATTGAAATATACCTTGAACCTTACCTGAGGAAGACAGGCAAATGGCTAACAAACATATGAAAAAATGTTCATCATCCCCGATCCTCAGAGAAATGCAAATCAAAACCACCCTGAGATATTACTTAACCCCAGTGAGAATAGCCCACATCACAAAGTCTCAAAGCTGCAGATGCTGGAGTAGATGTGAAGAGAAGGGAACACTTTTACACTGCTGGTGGGACTGCAAACTAATACAAACTTTTTGGAAGGAAGTAGGGAGATTCCTCAAAGAACTCAAATTAGAGTTTGAGTTTGTTCCTTCCATTTTATCTTGCAATCCCATTACTAGGCATCTACCCAGAAGGAACCAAAAAAGTTATTTTGTCATAAGGACATTTGCACTAAGCTGTTTATCACAGTTCAATTTACAATTGCCAAAATGTGGAAACAGCCTAAATGCCCACCAACCCAGGAATGGATTAACAATTGTGGTTTATGTATATCATGGAATACTATTCAGCCATTGAAAAAGGTGTAGACTTTACATCTTCTGTATTAATCTGGATAGAGTTGGAACACATTATTCTTAGTAAAGTATCCCATGAATGGAGAAGCAAGAATCCAATGTACTCAATTCTCATGTAAGGGCAGTCGATGATCTAATACAAGGTGGCAGGTAGGAGAATGAGGGAATCAGGGAGAAGAGAGGGGTTGAGGGATCATGGAGTACGGCACTCACATCTTGGAGGCAGGACACAATTGCAAGAGGGACTTCACCTAGCAAATATGATCAGTGTAACCTAAATCTTTGTACACTCAAGGAATCCCAAGCAATAAAAAGAGGAAGGAGGAGGAGGAAGAGGAGGAGGAGAAGAAAAAGAAATATACCTTGAGTCAACTTAACCTTTCAAAACTAACATTACCATAGGAAAACCAACTCTATTTACTTGTCTGTTCTATATGTCCTTAAAAATGCATGCATTTATATGTGCATTTGTACATATAGGCATATAAAAACATCTAAAGATTCAGGACTTGCTGATCCTGATTGCAAGTATGTATTGCAGATTTTAGAGAAAATAGCAACCAGCCTTAATTTTTACAGACCAGGTTGAGTTTTCAGTTTTACTCCAAAAATAAATCACCTAGTTTTTTGTGCCCTGAGTACATTTCGGGGCCAAATAATGTGAGAGAATGGTAAAAAGAGGCTTATGGTGCTGTGTTCACAATCACTTTCCTGATTATAATCATACCACAAGATGCTGTTCCAGAAATTAATTATTTTATTGCTAGTTTGTCATTTTCAAAGAGATAGGAAATTTAAAAAAAGTCTCACATGGGTACATGGTTTCACAGTGACCTATGGGGGATGACTTCAATATTTTTTTCTTTTTACACAATCAATGTTTCTTTTAGTTAGAGAGGGGTTTCAATCTATCAGACTGCTGTGAGCACCCCTTTGACATCTTCAGGGTGATAATGTAAGTGAAATAGAAATGGAGAGAAGGAAAAGGTCACATCCTTGGAAATCTTTTGTGATAAAGGATTTTCCTGGCTGTTTAATAAGAGGGCACAGAGGGAATCAGCATTGCAATTAAGTTTGCAATCTAGTTGTACCTAGTGACTCCTTCTAAATATTATCTCTGTTTTCTTAGTTTCCTTGCAACAAGAAGGGTGATGAATTCCTCTGACACTTTTAACCTTGTGAGAGGTCTTACTTGACCCTGAAGTGTCAAAGGCATCTAAGGGAAATACTGTTTCTTTATTTAACTTCCTCTTCCAGATACATGTCTGTAATTGCACAAGAGTTACCGATAGCTTTCAAGATTCATTAAGATTCCTTAAATTCCCAGACTTCAGCATCTCTGCTCAGCAGAGAATAGTGTGGGGAAAACATGGAGTTTAGGTTTGAATCATTTTGCTGCCACTATTTAACTGCTAGTCACTCAACACCTTTAAGTCTCAATTTCCTCAGTTAGGCCTGTTAGTTCTGAGTTAGATAGGGTGTGCAACATGCTGGTGAGGGCATCTCTGCATGGTCTCATCACTATGTGAAATTGCCTTCTCACCCCTGAGTTCTCTCTTATCTTCAGTAATGCCCTTTCCTCTTCCTTACAAGTTTTAGCCATTTGTAAGGCTCAGCTAAGTCCTACTTATGATGAGGATAATATCTGTCTTAGCGCATAGGATAAAATGTGAATAAGGCATTTTGTGACCTTCAAGGAACTTTCCATTTGGAGAGGAGAGTAAATATATGTGTGTCTAAATTAAGCACAAGGCTGAAACATCAGCATTCTGCTAAAGGAACTGAGAATGGTGGGACCAGAGGACAAAGGGTCAATTTCAATGTCAGGACCCTGGATAAACTTTCTGGGAGGGTATTATCAGGTCTTACCTTTGAGGTATGAGTAAGAATTAGACCAATAGAGATCAATAAGAAGAATGTAGGCCTACCACCCTTTATTTGTAATTCCTAAGTCCAAAAATCTCTTAAAAGTATTTTCTTAGCTTACCTTGTAGTAAAACCTAAAATGAACTGACATGCTAGAGCCTTCATTAATTCAGCTTAGTGTGAATATTTATATGTTGTATTTCAGAGAGATGAATATATTATGATAACAGGATGTTGTCTCAGTTCCTATTGAGGACACTATGGAATATCTTTATAAAATATTTTTCGCCTCCCCACAATTCTTTCATACATCTGGTCACATTGGTTTTAGATAAGGGATTTATTGTAGACAGAGAGAACAATGGTAACAATGGCATGGACATAGAAGATACAAAATTGGTTCAGAGGATATTGAGTCATGATAGACACATAGGGTGGCAAACCACTGAGTGGACCAGTCAGGTGGCAAATCACACAAAAGGATTTCATTCATTCAGTGGACAATACTTATTGAACACTTTCTGAATCACAGGATCATTGTAGATGTTGAGGATAGAGTTCTATGCATTCCAAATCATTATAACGTGGTGATGGGCTTCCTTTGTCAATTCCTAATTGTTCCAGGATGGTAGCAGTCTACCAGCAGTCCAGGTGGTGGTGCCAGGGTGATGTGTAATGGAGAGAAAGAGAAGTTAAATATTTTGCTCAAGATTTTGCATCTAGTAATTATCGGGGCAGGAAGTTGAAGTCAGAGGACTGCATTCTCACTACCCCACTACTTTGTTATTATATTTGAAAACCTCCCCTGTAGGACTTGATGACAGTCACAGAAGGTTTGACATAATATCACACAGGATCACTGAGATGTGTCATAGGAGAAAAGAGCACCAGCTTACTGGGTTGAGATTAATTCTTTGATGTGGGCATAGGCAAGTAGCAGCAGGTGAGAATATGGCCTCACAAATTCAGCTGCTGGGTTTCCACTCCTTACTAGGCCACTTACTAGCTGGGTGACCATGGGGGAAATTTAGACTCTTTTCATCTATTTTGTCTCAATCCCCAATTTGGAGTAATAATAATATCTGCATTGTAAGGGTTAAATGAATTGCAAGATGTTAAAGTTTTGGGGCAGGTCCCGTCATAGACGAGTGTGAATCCTTGCTCTCATGTTGACTATTGATACTGCTTCTTCTGTAATATTTGGCACAGTTTCAGATTTGTATTTGTTTAATATCCGCTCCTTCATTCCTCTGGGAATTGTAAACACCAGGACACAGGGCCCCAGGCGGTTTTGCTCAGCACTGTCCCTGATGCAGGCATCTCCTACAGAGAAGGTCTCAGCAGACAGATGCTAAATGATGGATGCATAAATGCATGGTGGGTATAAGCAGGTAATGATTCAGAATGTGCCTCTAACAGACAAGTCATTTAGCTTTCTCTTTTTCTTTGTCATTTTCCTTTTTTTCCCCCTACTTTTTGTCTTGGAAACTTGGGACACTAAATGACTTACATCTTAAAACTTTATTTCCTCAGAGTGGTCTATTTTTGAGCTGAACTCCTCCATTGATTTAACAAAAAAAGTTTCCTAATATAGATACCCAAGACTAATTGCATTGTCTAGGCACATTGGATAAGGATTTAATTTCACACATCACAAACGATCAGTATCAAATTGTCAGAGTCGTATTTCATACCTTCTTTATGGAGATCTTTAATCTTCTTAGCCCACTTTCACAGCCCACTACTCTGAAACAAGGTTCACTTAGAGCTTAATGGGGAAAAAAGAAAGGTAAAATGACAAAAGAGAAACTAAATGGTCATTCCATCACTGATTTCAGGAAAGCACGCATATCCCCAAAAGCTTCTGCAAGGTTAGATACAAATTGAAGCAGTGTCCCAGAAAGCCACCTGTGAGTGTGGGCAGCATGTAGCACCTGCCCCAATTTTATCTATAAAGGCTCCAAATGCAGGCTACAAAATAGGGATAAACCCAATTACTTGTATCTTCAGGGAGCCCATATTCTCTACTTTTCAAAAGCTGACATTTTTTAGAAGTTCAAAGGCTAAATCCTTCCAGCAAAATCCCACAGTGCATTTCTAAAAAGCAGTTAGAGTAAGACACTTACCAATTCTGCCATGTGTGACCTTGCTGCTGCTGAACGCTTGTGCACTGCAACCAAAAGCAACAATTCTACCTGCAAATTTTACTTCCTAATGGGCCTCAGATTCGTCTCTTCTTCATTCTCATTGACTGTTTCTCTTGATAAAATCTTTAATATCTTTTAGGTGAATGCTTATTAGAAAGGTTTCAGCAGACTTTTCTCCTCTCTTCTTTCCCTCTAACAATACACCCCTCACATCATCACCACAGTAATTTTTCTAAAATATAAATATGCTTATGATTCTTCAAACCACCCCTTTACCAAATAGTACAAAGTAAAAATGTTTTACTATGTCAGAAAATCTTCCTAAATTTGGAAGTCTAGCATATTCCAAAGCATTTTCATCCACCACCTTGAAAAATCTCTGAATCTCCTCCATGGCAGTGATGTCTTCCTCTTCCATGGCCTTTTACAGTTCGTAGTTTGACTCAGTTGGATAAGACTTTATTTTGACCTTACAGATCTGTTTCTTTGCCTGTTTTCCTTTTCAGGCTGTAATCTTCTTGGGATCTGTGACACATAATGCTCAGTTGTCTCTATGGTCAGCTGCAGTCAGTTAAGTGCATCTTCAGGCAGATACAGGCTAAGTAGGTTGAATAGGAAGCTATGCTGACTTAATCTGGCCTCCCTCAGCTGTCGAGGGCTCCACTGGCTATCGCTGGTCAAGGAGGGTTTTGACTGGTATACATGGGCTTTCGTCAACATGATAGCTCATCCTCCAGTAGGCTAGTCCAGCTTATTCTTACGATGGTGGCAAGGCTTGAAAAGAATAGAAATGTTCAAGGTCTCTTGAGGACTACGCTCAAAGCTGGCCAGCTATCATTTCCATCACTTTCTATTAATTATTAGCCAGGGAGATCAGCATTACAGGGACCATTTTTGCAATCAGCCATGGTGGTGTCCAACCCTTTTTTTTTTTTTTCTTCCGCCTCAAATTGGAAGCATTAGAGTTACCCTGGGCCACACATTAAATACATAATTACTAACAATAGCTGATAAGCACAGCAAAGGTCTGTGTTTACTTTTCCTGATATCTGATATCACAGATAAACAAAACAGGCTGAGGGGGGTGGATTGCTTGAGCTTGGTACCTCAGGTGTCAGAGGCCAGCCTGAGCAAAATTGAGAACCACTGTCTCTACTAAAAATAGAAGAAGAAAAAAAAAAAAAAAAAAGCTAGGTGGTCATTCATGGTGGCAGGCACTTGTATTCCCAGCTATTAGAAAGTAGTCCTCTTGCTTAAACAAGAGGAATTCTTGAGCCCAAGAGTTCAAGGTTGCCATAAGCTATGATGCTATGGCATACTACCCAAGAGCAACAGAGTGAGACTCTATCTCAAAAAAACAAAATCAGTGTGCTGACTGCAGGCCTCAGGTTGGACACCCCTGGTGTTCAATATTCTGTGAGTAAATTAAAACATGCTTGGTTATCCTCATGTTTCTTCCCCGAGTTCCTGGGAAAGTGCTTGTTGCAGAACAGTGAACTACCTACTCATGGTATAATTGGGCTGATTTATGGCAGTGTTTAGGATTAAATTTTTCTTTCTTTTTTTTTTTTTTTTCCCCTTATCAAGTCAAATTTAGCAGTGGGGGTTAATACCAACTTTAGTGACACTAATGTTAATAAGCTCTGATAACCCACTACCATCGGACCAGCCTAGAATTCAATTTGTAACTACTACAATTTTTGAAAAACAAAAGAAATATTTACAGAAATGCTTATGAGACGGCTGTTTTATAAAAGAGTTTAAAAGAGTTGTGTGAGAAGAGCTGTTATCAATGACCATAATACTGTATAACAGCTAATCCCTCATGTATTAGATGCCATGAGGGACAGACAGTTGGGGCCGTATTTTGCATAGAGAATAATGAGAGGCCCAAGGTTACACGGGTGGTCCTTGAGAGAGCCTGGGATGCAAAAACAAAGATTTTTTTTTTTCATATTTTACACTGTGTTATGCTCTGTCCTCTGTATTTCTTTTGTATTTAAGAAGCCATTTGGAGTGACTTACTTCTAACTATTGCCCACTTTCTAGACATTATCTTGTTACTAAAGGTTTTCAGAAAAGGGACCTCTATACAAGAGATTTAGTTTATGTGAAAATATTTTCCAGTTTATTCATTCTTTTAAGGACAAAAGATTCTCCTTTTTTGCAGTCACATTTACTGTTCATACTTCCAGTAAATTTCACATTCTTCATGCAGTTGATCAGACGTTGCTTTCTTCTGAGATGCCAGTCAAAAGTCTGGAAGTTTATTCCTCCACATAAACACTATCCTGAGAAGTGGGGAGGGGGAAGTTCTTATCGTTGAAATTGTCAGCTCTGTGTTAATCCAAAGAGCTGAAAATATTTCAAGTCAAACATGGCCGGCCACCTACCAGCTGGCTGAGTTAGAAGTTTACTTAGTAATCTCCTTATCAGCCAAACAGCTGGGATTCTAGATAAGTCGCTCTGCAAGAAGCCAGTGTCAACTTGTTTCCAGATAATAGTAGTGAGAAAAAAGTATATTAGAAAAGAAGGAATTCATCAGGAGGAGTTAATTTGTGAATTTTGCTGGCGTGCACTGAACACTCAGCACTGGTGAATTTATCATACACTGAACAAGTAGAGATTTCAAGGGGGCTTTTGTGTGTCATTCACTGTGTGTGGTTTTCACTGTGTTTTCTGTCTAGGCGTTAGTTCAAAACTCTTAAATGCAATACTCCTGTAGTTTGCTATGTGCAATAGATGTGTCACTGAAAACTTGCCAGAAAATTGATTTTTTTCTCCTTATTGTAAACAAAGACCTCATTGAAATACACCAGGAAGGAACTTGCTAGTTAACAAGATCCTTGTGTAGTGTGAAAATTGCTTTTTCTCTTGAGAAGCAGTACTCCTTAATGTGTCTATTTTGTGACTTAAAATTTTAGTACAATAACTTTCATGCAGCTGTGCTCATCTGTGCACCTTACGGCACCCAGGAAAAGTTCATTAATGTTAATTTAGTAATAAGACTCTTCTGCATCCCTCCCACAGGCCAAACCACTTTGAGAATTTTTCAACTTGAAAACATCACACTTGTTATCGAAGTGATAATGTGTATTCTAACTCTTCAACTAAACTATGACTGACTAGTTGAAAGTCGAAATATCCTGCACTCCATCCTTTGAATTACCACTGTATGACAGAAAGACATAATTACAGATATCAGAAACATTGTTATTGTCAATTGATAACAGCAATTTAAACACAATCTGACATGGTCATTCAGATATTTCCTACACTTAGTCTGAAGACAGTTCTGCATAGAAGAATGAGTTTTGGAGTTGGATAATCAATGACCAGTCACCACAGTTAGCTCATCTATCAAGGACTTGGCATAGATGCTGGGGATAGTATGTACTCAGAAACAAGCTGCTGTTGCCATCTTTGCTGGTGTCATTGTTATACCCCATGCAAATTCAGGAAGTCCCTAGCTCATTCCCTCAACAAGTCGGGGACCAGCACTAGGTGGGAGGAGCTTAATTAAGGCCGTGTTTTGCAGCTATTTGAGGCTTCCTATTTCCCTGGACTAGCCATTCTTCTTGTTCTTTAAGTTGTCCGATTTCTTTGCCTGGCTTGATTTTATCACAGCAGTACTGTTTCCTTAGTTGTTCTGCATAACACAGGTAGGTGACCTGCTTGTCTTTAGACCAGTGATGTGGGCTTCATGGTCTTTTATACATGCAAATGCTCAGGCTCTCAAGTCAGATACTGTTCCATTTACTAATTGGATGAATGAATTATTTAACTTTTTTAATTCTCAGATTTCTCATCTCTAAAACAGAATTTCTTTTTAAAAAAGTACTCTTAGAGTTTTTGAAGAGATGAAACAAAATGAAGTATTTAGCATGCTACATAGTGCGTAGATGGCACATGGTCAAAACATTCAGGAGGGACTTCTTATCACACGCTACATCCAGAATGATCTAATGACTATGTCCTGAAAGAGATCATTGGATTTCTTGGGGGTGTTTTTTGGTCACGTTTTGAATTTCAGGCTGTACAAGTATTACTAGTGCTGTAGTATATGTAGTACTATATTAGTTTTGTATTGTATTACTAGTACTATATTAGTATTTATACTGACAGTGTTATTTTTTTTCTTTTTGGACAGTCTTTTGTAAATTTGATAATCCTGTTAACACTGAGACCTATTTAATCTTGGTAGAGAATCGAATTTTTTCCCAAGGTTTTTTTTTTTTTTTTTTTTTTCCATTTCAAAAAATATTAAGAGGGTACAAATGTTATATGTAGGAGACTATATAGCTCCTGGGAAGGGGAAGCGAGAGTTATAACAAACACCTGTAACATCTCGGTAATTTGGGGATAAGAGCATGGGGAACGGAGTCAGCTCTCCTTAACACAAAACCCAGAGAGATCAGTGATTGGCAGTCCCCACACCTGTGGCCGATGGCAGCGTCTGTGAGAAGCTGCATGAGCCACGGGCGGGCGGGGAATGGCTCTGTCAGGACTCGCTCACTCTGACTCTTTGTTTCTGCTTGGAGGGCATCTGCCTGGGGTCTCACTATGAAGACTGCCAAGATTCACTCTCTTACTAAGACTGTTGCTCTCTCTCTCTCCCTTTTGCTAAACTGAATAGCCCTCAGGCACCTGAGGGGAGTTGTTCTGAGCAAGGTAGCACAGCCGTCCGTGTCTGGACAATAGAGAAGTCAGGCCAGGGACCTGGCCAGTCCTGCCTGGCAGTTACAGGTTACTGGACTGCTTGGCTAACGCTTGAGCGCACCCATCCCCCAGATAGTGTTTGTTGTACCCACTAGGTAGGTTTTGCCCTCCCCCTCCTCCAGGTTGATTTCCATGGAGTTTTACCTCCATCTGTGCACATCAGCAGGTCCCAGTTTACTAGTGAACGCAGGTCTTGTTTGACTCTCCTTTCTTGAGATACTTCACTTAGGAGAATGGTCTCTAGTTCCATCTAGATGGTTGCAAAAGATTTTAGTTAATCTTTTAAATGGCTGAGTAGTACTCCGTGATATACATATACCATTTATAATAAAAATGCACGTGCTACGTCTCCACTTGATACTTCTAGTGTCAAAGCTATTTGCGAAGGTATCACTTTTCCCTTCTCTAATCTCATTGCCTGGAGGTGATACCGCTCTGCTAGCAGCTCAGTGACCAGTGCACATTTCTCTAAATGTCTTCCCCTCAGGCTTCAGGGCCTGTGCACAGAGTTAGCTTTGAGGGTGCTTCCTCCTCTGGCTCTCTCTTACCAAAATCCCTGAAGGCTCAGCACTCTTCTCCTGGGACTCTTTTCTTGCCTTGAGCTACTCACCAGGAGCTGTTATCCTTTCTGTACTACTTACATATCAACATGTGGCATTGAACTTGATATTCTACCTCATTATAACCTCCTCACCCAGGCTTTCTTGGATTTCATATTGTCAGTGACTAGCAAAGTACCTGGCTGTGCCAGATTCTCATCCGCTCCCTGCCTGACTCTGTGTGTTTGTGTGTGTATGTACACGTGCACAGACATACATGCTTTCTCTTAATAAAGAAGTTGCTCAGTATCATGTGGATTTGTTTTTTTTCTTTAAAAGTTACCAGACTTTCAGGGTAAATACCACATAATGTAAACAAATTAGGGGAGTTCTCACTTTACTCTTAGTGGGTGGCCACGTATCACCACGGAAGAGGCATATACTGGAACAGACTTTTCCTCTAAAGAGCACAATGTGCATTCACAACTGTAAAATCAATATACCATTGACTGAAAGAGAGTTAGCTTTACCCATTGTGTGTGCTGTATTACAAATGACCTTATATCAAAGCGATTCAGCTCAACCTTCCAATTTGTGAAGATTATTCATTAAAATTATTTCTCATTCCATTCTAAGGAATAACTCCCCAAATTAATAGCACAATCTTAAGATTTAGTTCAAGAAAAGGTTTTTATAGAAATGCCTTTGTTTGGATTCTTGTGAATTCCATGCAGTCATCCATGCCTTGAGGTTGAACATAGGCTACAATGTTTAAATGAATAATTATTGCTGTTGAAAGCTAATAGGCTCAAAATCATTTTTAAGAGTTAGTTATCAGTTTGGCTGTACAAAAGGCTACTATTTATACATTTCAAACAAAATATAGAATAATATGTATATAAAATACTCTTATAAAGGAATATTTACCTATGAGACATTATTAGAAATCATTTTGTATGTTAACTGTCCTAATCACATTTTTAATCTAAAATTATCACTGATAGCCAAGGACACTTGATGAAAAAAAAAGTGTGTGTGTGTTTGTGTGTGTGTCAGCAGTTACCTAATCATAGTGCTACCACTATTGATTTCCCTTTGTCTATGAGCATGTCTTTACACACACTTACACGCTTCTTACCCACACAACTGGAAACTATGAGGTTTTAAATTATTTTCACGTTAAGAGACACTTTATACATCCAACAGAACTATTCTGTTTACCTATCATGTACTTTAATAAACAGAATATTAATAATACTATTGAACTGTGCTTTTAAATTATCATTTTGTAAATTTTATTTTGCATTTACTACATTTGTGAGTATATTTATATAAGTGTGTCATACTGAATATATTTGTCTTCACTTCTTTTCCCATCGGTTTATGAGAATCATACATGTTGAAGCATATTGTTATAGTTCATTCATTATTAATTTTGAATAAACTATTCATAATTTAACTATTTTCTTGTTGATGAAAATTTGAATTGTTTATCCTTACTCTTATGAATAACAATGCTATTATATAAACATTCATATAAATATCTCCTGGTAAATATAAGCAATGTATTGCTTGTATCTAAGGTATAATTCCCTAGATGTGAAATTACTAATTGTAGGGTATGTGCAACTTCTAATTTATATGATAATGGCAAACTGTTTCCTAGAATAGTTTTACCTATTACATCTTTATCAGTATAAATAATTATTGCTCTATAATCTTGCCAATCCTGGGTATTGCCAGATATTTTAAATATTTACTAACCCAGTAAGAATAAATTGATATTCACTTATGGTTTTATCTTTCTCTTTCTTTCTTTCTTTCTTTTTTTTTTTTCTTTTGGGATACAGAGTCTCATTTTATTGCCCTCGGTAGAGTGCCATGGTGTCATAGCTCACAGCAACCTCAAACTCTTGGGCTCGAACAATTCTCTTGCCTCAACCTCCCAAACACCTGGGACTATAGACACCCACAACAACACCTGGCTATTTTTAGAGATGTGGTCTTGCTCTTGCTAGGACTGGCCTTGACCCATGAGCTTAGGCAATCCACCTGCCTTGGCCTCCCAGAGTGCTAGGATTACCAGTGTGAGCCACAACTCCTGGCCCTGTTTTTTTTTTTTTTTTTTTTTTATTAATGAAGGTAAATACTTTTGATGTTGAGTGATCATTCTCGTTTTTTATTTTGTAAGATATCTGGTCATGTTTCTTACCCATTATTCTATTGGTTTCTCTTACAATGATAATAATTACAGACTTTAATCTCTTATTAGTAAAGGTTTTGCAAATTATATTCTAGTTTGAGGCTTGCACTTTTATTTCACTTAGGATAACTTTAGAATTCTTAATGTTAATATGATTGAATTGGCCCAATTTTTCCTCAATGAATCATGGTTTTTGTGTTTTATCTTAATAAATATTTTTATACACTAAGGAGATAAAGAGACTTGATAATGTTAATTAATAACTACTCCCACCCCCCTCATGTCCACAGCAATAGTCAACCTAGATTGGTTTAATCTTGAAGTGTAATCCAATAAGACTGAAGACCAAACACTTCAGGTCCTGGACAAGATAATAAAATACTCGTAAACCTTCTGGATCCTTGGATTGATTGACGTCTATAAGGGAACCAATTTTTGATGTTGTGAAAGAAATGTGTTCATCTCCAATGACAATTTCAAGCTCCTGTCGACCCACTCGGTCAGGAGGAGGCCACAAAGCATCATCCTCTTTGGTAATTTCACTGTCATCAATTATTCTCTTGAGTTCCTCCATCACACTTTTATGTACATAAGCCTCTTTTCTGATCATGACATCATTTTTATAATTGCTATTGTTGGCATATCTCAATTTCCCGTCGGGTCGGAACTCAAACTCCAGGAACTCGTGGCCGAACTTGCCCTTGTGACCTACGTAGTAACGTAAATAAAAGTCACTCTCCATGGCTCTCAGAAGCGCGAATAAGATAGAACTTCTACAGCAAACCTCACCGCCGCTTTAATAACACTGAAGTTGTACTTTCCAAATTTTAATTTTATAATCTATGTGGAATTGCTTGCTTATGTGGTATGTAGTAGGGATTATTTAATATTTTAATATTAACCAATTTTGCTTGCACCATTATGGCATTTATTGAACAATGTATTTGTTTCCCAAATACCTGTCCTTTCATTCTGCTACATATAAAGTTTCCATATATCTATCAGTCTGTTTTCTGAGTTCTCTATTGTGTTTTATTGCTAACTTCTCTATTTCTACATCAATGTCTGTAACGATCTATGTATTAATTATTTTGGTTTTATGGTAAGTCTTAATAAGTGAGGGGGAATATCAATCTATCTGCCCTTCTGCTGTTTCATAGAAATTTATTTTAATCACTTTGTCAACTAACAAATAAAACCTACTAAGATGTTTATTGGAATTGTATTAAACCCATTGATTAATTTGTATATACACACTCAGGATGTGATATTTCACCATTTATTACTGAAGAGCGGAAACATGTTTACAATTTTCTCTAATTTGGAAAATGTGCATCTACTTAATGAAACTCAACTCTGTGTAACATTTTGCATGTTTCTGAGAACTTTATATAAGCTGTTCCATTTTATATTCAGCTTGACCATGTAAGGGGGTTCTAGTGTTATCTTTGTTATATAGAAATTAAAACTCAAAGGTCAAATAGCAACATACTATACCAAGCTAATGCACATGAGAGAAACTGTATATGTAGAGTCCCCTGATCAAGAAGATTAAAGAAGAATTTTTTTTAATTTATTTTGATGAAACTATTTGGCAGTCATAAAATTGGGAATGACTCCTTTAAAGGTCATTATTGGTAAGACATGCTTTAAGTTAATTTCCTCGTCAAAAAATCTGATGAAATTTCACTTTTTATTTCTCCAAATTCTTACCAAATTCTTTGGAAAGTGTGTGTCATATCCCACACAAGGAGCCTGATTCCTATGATGAGTCCCTGTGAAGTATCCATTGTCCTGTAATTAATGAAATGCACACCAAAACCATTCACTATTTATCATGCTTTAGTCACAAGCCCTATTATGAAATTTATCTGCAAATGGATATTTTATCAGAATTCACTTTTCAAGAGGCTCCAGCTTACCCTTGTATCAATACCATAGAAGGTTAAATGTCTGGGTCACAACATCTCTTCCACCTTTACAAATTTGTCTTGAATAAATCTCTTTTCCATTACATCCTGGAATTTTATTATAGGCCTGTGAATCAAGAAAAAGTGATGTGGGCAAGGCCTTCATCTCTTTTGTAAAACTGGACATCGGTCATTACTTTGCTGACTGCTATTCATTTAACAGCCCTCATAGCCAATGTGTCTTAAGACTCCAAGCCAAGGCGTGTCTGATTAAAAAAAAAAAGTGTCCTTCTTTAGATGAGACAATTAAAACAATATGTGATAAAAAAAAAAAAAAATGTATGGACTCAGCAGTTGATTTATATGTTTTCAGCCCACTTCCACATGACTTTAATGAAACTCTTAACATTTTGTAAGCTTCCGGCTCTCCTTCTATAAAATACAAGTTATGGGCCCTAAATTGCAGGGCTATTCTGATGAACAAACCTTACAGTGGGTTAACTGCAGAGTTTTACATCAGATAGGTTTATTAACTCTCTGCTGTGTGTCAGTTCCCTTGCCCTTATTACCTTTAAACTTTTCAGGAACAAAGTCATTTCACTCTTTCTATTTTATACATGGTTAAATTAAGTTTCAGAGAATAGAAGTAACTAGTCTGAAAAACACAGCTGGTTGGTGGCTGAGCTAAAATTAAAAAATCAGGATTAAGTGATACCTAAATTGGGCACATTATTTCCCTGGACCTTCCTGCCATTTTCAATTGTCCTATCTACTAGGAAATTTTTAGCTAAGTTATATGCTCAGATACTATAAATTTTCTCCGCCATATTATAATCCCACCCCTCTCCACTATCCTATCTTATTTTTCTTTGGAAAACATGCATTGAGAGGAGGGCTTTCAGAATAAGAATGTCTTACAGTGCTTACAAAGTTAGAGGTACGAAAGTGAGATAAACAGAGGTTTTAATCCTGGCTCTACTGTATTTTATTTATGTGGACTGAAGTCACAATTTCTCATATGTGAATATTATCTGTCTCAGATTAGGACAAATGCAGAGAATGCCAAAAAAAAAAAAAAAAAAAAAAAGAATACAAATTTTAAGAAGGGGAAAAAACTGTTAAAATTGTAATACAATTATAATTATAATTGTAATATGTAATAAAATTGTTTTTCTTGTAATTGCAGAAGTCCAGTATGACTTGGGTATTACACAGGGGACTTGGAATGTAGCGAGATCACCTGAAAACTGTCCTGGGCATGAGGAGATTCTATAGGTGATTGATTTCTTCCAGTAAGGGCAGATTTAAAAGGAAGCAAAGGAAAGGAATAAGACTTTCCCAAATGTGCTGTCTGAGCAAATAAATAAAACTCTTGAACAGTAGCAGCCTCGGCTCATTGCAATCCATCCAGAAAGGTCTTGACAGACTAGCAGCCCAAGACTCAACCCCAAAACGTCCATGTGTTTTCATGTGTTTGGGGTTTAGCAGAAGTCGTATTCATTTAAAATGACCTAAATTCTTTCTTGTTCGGAATTTTTAGACATAGGATTTGTCTCAGAGGGATGCCCACCTATTTCATGCCAGCAGACCCACGAGACCTAACGTAAGAATCCAAGCTATCATGTATGAGGCCTGGGCCCCAACTTTATTTTTTATTTATTTTTTACCACTAAGTCACTGCTTCATCTGCATCAGGCCCTCACTAGTAAACGCAAGACATTGCTCACAGGTTTCTATGGTGATCAAATTAGGTAATGGATGTGTTATTAAATTTAGTTGATCAATAAAGCTTAAGAATGATTGTTTTCTCCCTGGAATTTAGTAATTGCTTTTTACAAAGGACATAACCTGTCAAATACTTCTTAACTGCTAGTAAAGCTAGACCATGTGGTGAGTATTTGAGGTAGTTTCATGTTAAATGAAAGACAATATTTGTTACAATCCAAGCAAAGAAATGAAACAAACATCCTGTTGTCAAAATCACAGTGGGTTTTGGTCCGGGTCCAGTTGCACATCACGCAAAGATCCAATTATTGAGACAATGAGGATTGCCAAGGAAGAAAATGAGCATTTTTAATACGACAGAGAGTTATAAGAAAAACAGCTGGGGGTCATTGAAACTTTTGTAACTGGCTTATAGAGCCAGTTACAAAAAGAAGTGAAAGGGGTTCTAGCATTGAAAGCTACCAGAAGGACTGTATCAGAAGTTATCTCACGTTTGTTTAGTAGACCCTTTTGGAATACGAGAAGCATTATGTCAGGGGCACTGTGAACTATGCCAAGAGCTTGTAAGTTGTCCTGAATTTTCAATTTTAGTCAATTATCTAGGAAGAAACAACTCAGTACTAAAACAAGCAAATATATATCATGAAGTCAAATCTATATTTGCAGGGATTTGTGAGTGATAGCATGAACCTGCACCGAATTGAGATTGTGGTGAACTTTATTGCTACAAAGTTATCTCAGGTTTCTTGATTCAAACTCCCTTGCCCCGAGGCTCTGGCTGCCAAGGCAGTGTAATTGTAGCACTGGTAAAGGGGACCTGATCTGAGGTCAGCCTGGCTGGCTTCCACCACTCTTGCTCCATCTATCCCTTGCTACGTTTTTTTTTTTTTTTTTTTTTTGTAGTTTTCAGCCAGGGCCGGGTTTGAACCCACTACCTCCTGTATGTGGGGCTGGCTCCTCATTCCTTTGAGCCACAGGTGCCGCCCATACCTTGCTACTTTTGACTACAGGTAAAATGACTTAACCTTTCTGTGGGTATTACCCTATATGTAAAAATAGGATAATAATGCCTGTCTCATAGAGTAACTGTGAAGATTTAATTAAATGAATAAAAACCACTTGTCACAAAGCCTGCTACACAATGAAAGTGTCATGCCTTCATTGTTATTGCCATCAGACGAAAAATGTTTGAGTGGAAACTCTAACACAGTCTACCCACAGGGGTTAGTGGCTGAGATTTCAGTAAAGAACTATTTTTAGACAGGTCTTCAGGGTTAATGGGACCAGTGAGAGGCAAAGAATCATCTCCTGGAGATGAACAGCAGGGGCCGAGAAGGAAGGGAAAATTCTCCCTCTCCCTCTTCTGGAGCATACGTGCACTTCTTTACCTGTCCTCACATGTCAGAACTCCAGGTTCTCCAGACTTTGGACTCTGGGTTTTCAGGCCTTGGTCTTGGTCTTGGGGACCATCAGGTCTCCTGTTTATGAGGCCTTCGAGCCTGGACCATGCGGCTGCTGCCCTGGCTCTCTGGCTGCAGAAGGCCTGCCAGGAGACTTCGCAGTCTGCATAGTGAAGTGAGTCAGCCCCCTAATAAATCTTCTCTTATCTTTCTCTGTATCTGTCTCCACAAGAACCCTAACTAAAGCAGGCCTCAAGGGGCAGAGGGAGGAAAGTGTATTCCTACAATCATATTACCAGTGATCTCGATCTAGCCAGGGAAGAAGGTGACCCCCCCCCCCTCAAACTGAGCAAAGCATCCAGTAGGGGTGGGAATATAGGTTTTGGCCCATCCTTTCCCCACTCAGTGATCTCCTGCAAGTGTTTCTCTTTGGCTGGACTCAGGGGGGAAATAGGGGAAACAGGATCAAAGGAACTTGTTGAAAACCACCTATGGAGATGAGCCTCATAGGACATAGTCCTGGATTAGAGAGTTGGGCAGAACAATAGAAGCAGAACCAATACCATCAAATACTAAAAAACACCAATGATAGGAAATGGAAAAGTATCAATTTAAAAGTGAAACTTATTTTTGGCCGAGTGTAGTGGCTCACGCCTGTAATCCTTACAATTCTGGGAGTCCTAGGTAAGTGGATTACTTGACTCAGTAGTTCTGAGACCAGCTTGAACAAGAGTGAAATCTCACCTCTCCTAAAAATAGAAAACTCAGCCTCCAAGAATGCTAGGTATACACGCATGAGCCACTGCACCTGGCCCAAGAGGGGCCATTTAAACCAAGTACTAAAGAATGGTGAATTGGAAAGGTTGAGTTTGGTAGACACGGCACTGGGATTAGGGAGCATTCAAAGCAAAGGCAAGCGTATGTACAAAAGCCCTGAAGTTAGAATGAGTTTGATTTTTGTAAGGAACTGAAAGACGACCTACATAGCACAGTGTAAGGAGCAAAGGGCTGAGGGGGCTGGGGGAGGAGAGATGAGGCTGAAGGTACACAAGGAACTTGTCAGGCAGTGTCATGCTTTAAGCCACTGAAGAGCTGCACATTCAGTCAAAATGAAAAGAGAAATTACTCAAGTATTTCAAGCAGGGAAGGAGTATGGAGTATGGTCTCATATATATATATATATATATATATATATATATATGTATGTATATATTAGTTTTCATAAATCATAGCTGTGTACATTAGTGCAATCGCCTGTACCCATTCTAAGATGTCATTTATATTTTTAAAAGCTTACCCTGGCTTTCTAGTACAGAATAAGTTAGAAAGTGGCAAAAATAAATGAGGAAACCAATGAGGATGCAATTTGAGTGGACAGAGATGGTGGTGGGTTTGAGTAGGTCAGCGGTAATGAGCTTGTCTTACTTCTGCATCTTTAGGTAATGTGATCAAATAGATGAAAACCTGTTCTCCAAAGAGAAGGCAAGGGAAACTGCATCAAGGGTTCTTGTGAATATTGTATAAAATGCGCTCAAACACATGCCAACACCCTAGGTATACAGTAAGCATTCAAAAATACTATTTCCCTATCTTCACATGGACCAGATTTTTAGCTGCTTAAGGACAGATAATTATGTTCTTGTTTGCATTTTCCCAGGCTCCATGATTGCACACACAGAGCGTGGCTGCAAAATAATAAACCTTTTGGAAACAACATACTAATTCAGGGAGAAAAAGCCTAGCAGACATGTTTAACTTCTGTAATCGCAATTTGAATTTCTTCTGTTTCCTCTTCAAACTTAGATACCATCATTTCAAGGGGTTGGTCCTTAGAGTCTGCTTTGTGGAATGCTAAAGGCCATCTAAAATCCAATTTTGTTGTTGTTGAAATGAAACATCATCTTGCACTTACAGAATTATCCTTTAAAAACTGCAAAGTGCTTTTCAAATGAAGATGTATCCTCCTGATGAACTGGAAGGGGAAATGAAGGAACTGGATGATTTATATGGCTACTTGCAATGGGAGAATGAATTAGCAAGATGCAAAAGGGTAAAATGCCAGAGTCTCCGCCCCATACTGCCATCATTTTATATTGTAAAACTTAACTTTTTGTTTTTTACAGCATTTCTTGGAATTATGTCAGGAAAGAAATGGAGCTGGATCCCTGGCTTCTATAACTTTCCTCCTAAGAATGTCTGTGAATCTACACCTCTTGGTGCCCTTTGGAATGTCATCGCTATGGTATTGGGGCTGTTTTCTTTAATGAGGATATTGAATCTACCCTGTCAATGATTTCATCAAACCTGTGTTTTATAACAATAGATAATCCTAAAGCATTTCCATAAGCCACATATCTTAATAATTACCAATGTATCAGATAATAAAATAATAACTTCCATGGTAAATCAGACCAATAACAAGTCAGAAAAATACTGTTTCTGAGAGAAAGAAAGGATTTTTCTGATTTGGTACAGAACAGAGTAGAAGTCCTTGTGATATTGTGGTATGATACTAACAACATATATTAGGCAAAATTTGAGTGTAAGAAGCCTCTTTTTGCAGATGAAAATTTTCCGTCAAGCCACATACATGATTTGATGCAAACCTAGAATAGAAAATAATGAAAGGCTATGTGCATATTTCTGGCACTTTCTGTCTGTACGGTACATACATAGAAAATGGGTAGGTAATTCTTATTAGTCCAGCTTGCCTGAAATGTTGGTATACCCCTTGATGACATTAAGCCTCTATAAAAATTATGTATATGAATCAGTTTATTGTGAGCATTAAGCAAAACAGTAGCGAACAATCTTTGTCTTGGGTCAGGTTCAAAGGCAGCACAGTTGTATACACTTTGGTTGTAGCCTTTTTCTATCCCATTAGTCTCATTACCCACATAAATCAATCAAGTAAATTACTTGGTGTCAGTGCTATGGTTTTTCCCATTTTTAGTGCACTGAAGTTGATAGGGGACAAGAAAAACTAGAGTTAGTGGTTGGTCCATGATACACTTTCAGTAAATTTGTTGAATGTACAAATGAATAAATGAAAGATCATGTAATTTCATTGCCTTTCTGGAAAATTGTTATGCCTCTCTGAAAATCTCTATTTAGGCTCACCTTCTTTCATAAGCCTACTACTACTATCCACTAACATCACGTACAGCACAAACTTGCTGTCCTGTACAACTTTACTAACTCACCTCACAGATCTTTTCTAGCTCACGTCTGTCTTACCAGAAATTGCATCTTCATTTTTATATCAGTGCTTATCATAACAGATGGAACATAATGGGTGCTTAACTCTTTCCTAAATTTATATACTTCTGTATTAAAGGTGAACCTACCATATATAAATCCCTAGGCTAGGTGTTGACAAGGTACCAGCCACAGTCCCCAGCATTATAGATACTTAATGTACTATAATTCTGATACTTCTGCTATGAATGCACTTAAGAGTATGAACCTTTTCTGTCAACCCACCCAGAGGAAAGTAAGCCACATATGTATGTCGGGTGGTGGTCTGCTGAAGAAATGAAGATCCTGAAAATATAAATGTGTTCATTTCTACTTGGCCTCTTGTAGCATTGAAATCTTAACTATTATTCAGCTACTCCACTAGATCTACATATGAGTATATGGCTAGCTAGTTAACTAATGACTGAGAATTTTTTTTTACCTTGGAACTTCATGAAGAGGGCAATAGTACTGAGTGAAAATCCATTCTCAATGATGGAAACAGTTGTCAATCTAGCATGTTGCCTTCAGTGAAAGGGTAATGTGCAAAATGTTAGGAGTAGGGACACTGTTACCATGCTTTCTAATTGTAACCTCAATCCTGCCATTCAATACACAAGTGACCTCATTTAAGGTACGAGGTTTCTTTTTCTTCTCTCTCCTTCTTCAGCAATGTCTCAGTTTGCCTCCCTGGGGAAGTAGTGCCATGGTGTCATAGCTCACAGCAACCTCAAACTCTTGGGTTCAAGCAATTCTTTTGTCTTAGCCTCCCCAGTAGCTAAAACTACTCACCACAATGTCCACCTACTTTTTCTATTTTTATTTATTTATTTATTATTATTATTAAATCATAGCTGCATACATTAATATGATCATGGGGCATCATACACTAGCTTCATAGACCATTTGACACATTTTCATCCCAATAGTCAACATAGCCTTCCTGGCATTTTCCTAGTTAC
>CAUYPK010046195.1:0-12656 GCA_963574355.1 Loris lydekkerianus
CCAGCCCTACAGGAAAAACTTCAACCTGTTCTACACACTGACCATCACAATGGATCAGCAGCAAAGTAAGAACTCAGAAATTAAAGGACAGAACCTAACTTCCACACTGATGCAAAAGGTAAAACTAAGCAATGGACTCTCATAAAATAAGATGAATAGAACACTGCCACACTTATCAATTATCTCAATAAATGTTAATGGCTTGAATTCTCCACTGAAGAGACATAGATTGGCTGACTGGATTAAAAAACACAAACCATCCATTTGCTGTCTGAAGGAAACACAACTGGCTTCAAAAGACAAATTAAAACTTCGAGTCAAGGGTTGGAAGACAATTTTTCAGGCAAATGGAATTCAGAAGAAAAGAGGAGTTGCAATCTTATTTTCAGGTACATGTGGATTTAAAGCAACTAAATTCAAAAAAGACAAAGATGGTCACTTTATATTGGTCAAGGGAAAAATACAAGAAGAAATTTCAATTCTAAATATTTATGCACCCAATTTAAATGCTCTCAGATTCTTGAAACAGACCTTACTCAGTCTGAGCAATATGATATCCGATAATACCATAATAACAGGGGACTTTAACATTCCTCTTACAGAGCTGGACAGATCCTCTAAACAGAAATTAAACAAAGATATAATAGATTTAAATGAGACCCTATAACAACTGTGCTTGATAGAGGCATATAGAACACTCCATCCCAAAGATAAACAATATTATTATTCTCATCACCCCATTGAACATTCTCCAAAATTGATCATATCCTGGGACACAAAACAAATATCAACAGAATAAAAAGAATTAAAATTTTAACCTTGTATCTTCTCAGACCATAAGGCACTAAAGGTGGAACTCAACTCTAACATAAATGTTTGACTGCACACAAAGGCATGGGAATTAAACAACCTTCTGTTGAATAACAGATGGGTGCAGGAAGAAATAAAACAGGAAATCATTAAATTCCTTAAGCATAACAATAATGAAGACACAAGCTATCAAAACCTGTGGGATACTGCAAAAGCAGTTTTGAGAGGAAAATTTATCACTTTAGATGCCTACATTCGAAAAACAGAAAGAGAGTGCATCAACAAATTCACAAGCCATCTTATGGAATTGGAAAAAGAAGAACAATTCAAGCCTAAACCCAGTAGAAGAAAAGAAATATCCAAAATCAAATCAGATATCAATGAAATTGAAAACAAAAGAATCATTCAGAAAATTAATGAAACAAGGAGTTGGTTTTTTGAAAAAATAAAATAGATAAACCATTGTCCAGATAAACCATTGTCTAGATAAACCATTGAAAGAGAAAAGTACAATCTTTAGTAACCTCAATCAGAAATGATAAAGGGGAAATAACAACTGATCCCACAGAGATACAAGAGATCATCTCTGAATACTACCAGAAACTCTTTGCCCAGAAATTTGACAATGTGAAGGAAATGGATCAATATTTGGAATCACATCCTCTCCCTAGAATTAGCCAGGAAGAAATAGATCTCCTGAACAGACCAATTTCAAACACTGAGATTAAAGAAACAATAAAAAAGCTTTGAACAAAAAAATGCTTTGGTCCTGATGGCTTCACACCAGAATTCTATCAAACCTTCAAGGAAGAGCTTATTCCTGCACTGAAGAAATTATTCCAAAAAATTGAGCAGGAAGGAATCTTTCTCAACATGTTCTATGAATCAAACATCACCCTGATACCAAAACCAGTAAAAGATCCAACCAAAAAGGAGAATTTCAGACCAATTTCACTAATGCATATAGATGCAAAAATTCTCAACAAAATCCTTGCCAATAGATTATAGCTTATCATCAAAAAAGTCATACATCATGATCAAGTAGGTTTCATCCCAGGGATGCAAGGCTGTTTTAACATATGCAAGTCCATAAACATTATCCGCCATATTAATAGAAGCAAAAATAAAGATCATATGATCCTCTCAATAGATGCAGAAAAAGCATTTGATAAAATCCAGCATCCTTTTCTAATTAGAACACTGAAGAGTATAGGCATAGGTGGCACATTTCTAAAACTGATTCAAGCTATCTATGATAAACCCATAGCTAATATTTTACTGAATGGAGTAAAACTGAAAGCTTTTCCTCTTAGAACTGGAACCAGACATGGTTGTTCTCTGTCACCTTTACTATTCAACATAGTGCTGGAAGGTCTAGCCAATACAGTTAGGCAAGACAAGGAAATAAAGGGAATCCAGATGGGAACAGAGGAGTTCAAACTCTCCCTCTTTGCTGATGACATGATCTTATAATTAGAGAATCCCAAAGACTCAACCACAAGACTCCTAGAAGTCATTAAAAAATACAGTAATGTTTCAGGGTATAAAATGAATGTCTACAAGTTAGTAGCCTTTGTATACACCAATAACAGTCAAGATGAGAAGCTAATTAAGGACACAACTCCCTTCACCATAGCTTCAAATAAAATGAAATACCTAGCCATATACCGAACAAAGGAAGTGAAGGACCTCTTTAAAGAAAACTATGAACTCCTCAGAAAGGAAATAGCAGAGGATATTAACAAATGGAAGAACACACCATGCTCATGGATGGGAAGAATCAACATTGTTAAAATGTCTATACTTCCCAAAGCAATCTACCTATTCAATGCCATTCTTATTGAAATGCCAACATCGTACTTTCAGATTTGGAAAAAATGATTCTGCATTTTGTATGGAACCAGAAAAAAAACCCGAATAGCTAAGGCAGTTCTTAGTAATAAAAATAAAGGTGGGGGTATCATGATACCAGATTTTAAGCTATACTACAAAGCCATAGTGGTCGAGACAGCATGATACTGACACAAAAATAGAGACCTAGACACTTGGAATTGAATAGAAAACTAGGAAATGAAACCAACATCTTACAACCACCTAATCTTTGATAAACCAAACAAGAACATATCTTAGGGGAAAGACTCCCTATTCAACAAATGGTGTTGGGAGAACTGTATATCCACATGTAAAAGACTGAAACTGGACCCACACCTTTCCCCACTCACAAAAAATGATTCAAGATGGATAAAGGACTTAAATTTAAGGCATGAAACAATAAAAATCCTCAAAGAAAGCATAGGAAAAACACTGGAAGATATTGGCCTGGGGAAAGCCTTCATGAAGAAACCTGCCATGGCAATGGCAACAACAAAAAAAATAAACAAATGGGACTTCATTAAACTGAAAAGCTTCTGTACAGCTAAGGAGACAACAACCAAAGCAAAGAGACAACCTACACAATGGGAAAGGATATTTGCATATTTTGAATCAGACAAAAGTTTGATAACTAGAATCTATAGAGAACTCAAATTAATCCACATGAAAAAAGCCAACAATCCCATATATCAATGGGCAAGAGACATGAATAGAATCTTCTCTAAAGAAGACAGACAAATGGCTAATAAACATATAAAAAAGTGTTCATTATCCCTATATATTAGAGAAATGCAAATCAAAACCACCCTGAGATACCATCTAACCCCAGCGAGAATGGCCCACATCACAAAATCTCAAAACTGCAGATGCTGGCATGGCTGTGGAGAGAAGGGAACACTTTTACACTGCTGGTGGGACTGCAAACTAGTACAACCTTTCTGGAAGGAAGTATGGAGAAACCTCAAAGTACTCAAGCTAGACCTCCCATTTGATCCTGCAATCCATTACTGGGCATCTACCCAGAAGGAAAAAAACCCTTTTATCATAAGGACACTTGCACTAGACTGTTTATTGCAGCTCAATTTACAATCATCAAAATGTGGGAACAGCCTAAATGCCCACCAACCCAGGAATGGATTAACAAGCTGTGGTATATGTACACCATGGAATACTATTCAGCTATTTAAAAAATGGAGACTTTACATCCTTTGCATTAACTTGGATGGAAGTGGAAGACATTATTCTTAGTAAAGCATCACAAGATTGGAGAAGTATGAATCCTATGTACTCGATTTTTATATTAGGACAATTAATGACAATTAAGGTCACGGTGGGGGTGGAGGAAGGAGAGAGCAGAGAGAGAATGAAGAAGGGAGGGGTAGGGACAGGAAGAGCAGAGAGAAGGGAGGAGGGAGGTGGGTTGGGCCTTGGGGTGTACCACACCTTTTGGGGGTAAGACATGATTGCAAGAGGGACTTTGCCTAACAAATGCAATCAGTGTAATCTGATTTATTGTACCCTCAATGAATCCCCAACAATCCCCAACAATAAAAAAAAAAAAAAAAAAAACATACTCCAGAGCTTTGCAAAGAGTCCCCTTGATTATTCAGCAGGGAGCTGATTAATCATGCATGTGAGACAACTACCCAAGGAAGGGGGAAAAATACCTTAAAAGATTAGAAGGAACAACGCCTAGACCAGAAGTAGTAATCCCTATAGCTAGAATGAAAACCTCATTATTCACAGGGCATTAGGTAGAGTGGTCAGAAGGGTCTTGCTTTAAGAGTAGGGAATAATTAGCCCTAGAAAAGTTGATCTGGTCCCACTCAATAAAGCTTAAAAGGAATCCCCACAAGGAACAAACTGTTTCAAAGTAATTTGACCTTGTCCCAGAACAAAGCACAAGAATGTTTGTAGAAATAGAAAATAATCCAGCACCCACCAAAGTCAAATTCACAATATCTGGCATCCTATCGAAAATTACCAAGCATGGGCCTGGTGCCTGTATCACAGTGGTTACAGTGCCAGCCACATACACTGAGGCTGGTGGGTTTGAATATGGCCTGGGCCAGCTAAGCAAAAATGACAAATGCAACAAAAAATAGCCAGGCATTGTGGTGAGCACCTGTAGTCCCAGCTACTTGGGAGGCTGAGGCAAGAGACTCTCTTAAACCCAAGAGTTTGAGGTGCTGTGAGCTGTGACTCCATGACACTCTACCATGGGTAACATAGTGAGACTCTGTCTCAAAAATAAAAAAAAGAAAAATTACCAAGCATTTAAAGAAGTAGAAAAATAAAATCTATAATGAGGAGAAAAATCAATTAATAGCAACCATGAACTGACATAGATGTTAGAATTCTGAAATCAAAACATTAAAAGATATTTTAACTATGTCCGAAAGAAATTACAAAATATTTTGAGTTGGATAAAATTAAAATATAACACATCAAAATGTATGGGCTACACCTATAGCAATGCTTAGGTGGAAATTTATAATATTATTTAATGCTGATTAGAAAAGAAGGTCTCAAACGTACAATTTAACCTCCAACACAATGACAAAAATAAGAGCAAGTAATCCTAAAACAAGCAGAAGAAAAAATCAAATAAATATAATAATTAAGTTGAGAAAAGAAACATAATAGAAAAAAATCAATAAAACATAAGCTGGTTCTTTGAAAAGATCAATAAAATTAATAAACCACTAGCCAGACGGACAAAGAAAAACCGAGAAAAGACATAAATTACCAACATCAGGAATAAAAGGGGATGTCACTATAGACTTTACAGATATTGAAATGATAATAAAACAATGATAATATAAACAATTGGTTACACATAAATTCAAAAACTTAGAAGTAATGGACCAATTTGTTAAAGGTAACAACTATCAAAATTTACCCAAGAAACAATAACCTAAATATTCTTCCTTTTTTTTTCCTTTGAGACAGAGTCTCACTTTGTAGCCCTGGTGGAGTGCCATGGCACCACAGGTCCCAGCTACTTCAAACTCTGGGGCTTAAGTGACCCTCTTGCCTCAGCTTTCCAAGTAGCTGGGACTACAGATGCCCACCACAACGCCTGGCTAGTTTTTCTATTTTTATTTTTATTATTATATATTTTTTTGACCATTTCCCCCTTTATTCAAAGCAGTTACAATTCTGTTTCCTCAATATTTTTTTCTTTTTTCTTTTTATTGTTGGGGAATCATTGAGGGTAGAAAGAGCCAGGTTACATTGCTTGCATTTGCTGGATAAAGTCCAATTTTTAGTAGAGACAGGAGCTTGCTCTTGCTCAGGCCAGTCTGGAACTCTGGAGCTTAAGCAATCACCTGCGTTGGCCTCCGAAAGTGCTAGAATTATAGGTGTGAGTCACAGCACCTGGCCCTTACATTTATTTTTTGAAATCAAATTCATAGTTAAAAATGTTTTCCCCACTGCCAAAAAAAAAAAAAAGCCAAACATACAAAAATTCTTTCAGTCTCACATGATTTTACTGGAAAGATTCTACCAAACATTTAAAGATGAAACAAAACCAATTCTAAACAATCTTTTCCAGAAAACAGAAGAGGTGAGAACAGTTCCCCACTCATTTTATAAGGCCACTATTAACATGATGCCAAGGCCAGACAAAGACAAGACAAAAAACTACAGCCCAGTATAGCTGCAAAAATCCTGAACAAAATATTGCTAAATCAAATCCAGCAATATGTGAAAAGAATATATCACAACCAAGTGGAGTTTAACCCAATAATGCACAATAATTAATTAATGTACCTATATACATATAGGTATAATATAATATTTAATACACAACAATTAATTAATGTACCTATATACTCGAGTATAAGCCAAGTTTTTTCGGCACAAAATTTGTGCCAAGTTCGGGTTTTTTGGCACAAATTTTGTGCCGAAAAAACTCGGCTTATATTCAAGTATATACGGTAATCACCATGTCAAAGGACTAGAGAAGAAATATCACATGATGATATTACTGATGCAAAAAAATTTCATAAACTTCAATATTCATTTATGATTAAATTAAAACTTCAGCAAACTAAGAAAAGAAGAGAATTTCATTAACCTGATAAAGAGTATCATGCTGGATACTTTCCTAATGCAAGGATGTCCACCAATATAGGGTGGCCATAAAGTCCATGTGCAATTTAAATTGCACATTGTTTTAAACTGCACACAAACTTAATGGCCTCTCTATGTAGCTCGTATTGACATTACACTGGAAGTCTAGACAATGTGATAAAGCAAGAGGTTAATAATAAAAGACCTCAAATCAGAAAGGAAGAAATCAAACTGTGTCTATTCATAGATGACATGATTGTGGATGAAGAAAATCCCAAGAAATCTACACACACACACACACACACACACACACACACAAAAGCTCTTAGAACTAACAGGTGAATTTAGTATAATCATAGGATTCAAGCTCAGCATACAAAAATCTATTATATTTTTATAAACCAGTAATAAAATTTAGAACTCAAAAATTTTTTAAATCCAATTTATAATAAATTTTTAAAAAGAGAAAGAAATAATACTTAGGAATAATCTAACCAAACATATATAGAAGATATAGGGTGAAAATCATAACGTGCTGATGAAAGTAATCACAGGAAACTTTACTAAATTACGTTTATGGGTTGAAACACTCAAATTAGTTAAGGTGTCAATTCTCTGCAAATCAATCCATAAATTTAGTGGGACTCCAATCAAAATCCCAACACAGTTTTCTGTAGATAAAGGCAAAATGATTCTAAAACTTCTATCAACTAATTTCTCAGTTTATTTTTTTTGTTAAGATCAAGTATAAAATTTATATGGAGAGACAAACAATAGCAAAGGTGAATTTGAAAAAGATGAATAAAGTTGGAGGAGTCACACTACTTATTTTAAAACTTATTACAGTACAATGCTGCAATATTTAAGACAATATTGTAATATCTGAGGGACAGACACGTAGATAATGGAACAGAATAGGGAGTCCAGAAATAGATATGGTCAATTAATTTTTGACAAAGGTACAAAAGCAATTCGATAGAGAAAAAATAGTCTTTCAATAATTTATGTTGGAAAAAATGAACATACATATTTTTTTTCTGATTTTTTTTTTAAATTGTTGGGGATTCATTGAGGGTACAATAAGCCAGGTTACACTGATTGCATTTGTTAGGTAAAGTCCCTCTTGCAATCATGTATTGCCACCAGAAGGTGTGGCACACACCAAGGCCCCACCCCCCTCGCTCCTTCCCTCTCTCTGCTTTTCTTTAAATGAACCTCTACCTAAACTTCACCTCTTATATAAAAATGAATTCAAAATGGATCATAGATATTATACAATGTAAAATTATGCAACTTTCAGAAAAATAGAAGAAAATATTGCAGCCTTGTGTTAAGCTTCGAGTTTTTTCTATCTATGATACCAGTCGACTAATCTATATAAAAAAATTTGATAAATTGGATTTCATTGAAATTTAAAACTTCTGTTATGCAAAAGACACAAAAAGGCAACCTACGAACTAGAAGAAAATATTTGGAAATCATATACCCAATGATGGACTTAGATCCAAAATATATAAATAACTCTGAAAACTCAACAACAAGAAAACAATCCAATTTTTAAAATAACAGATTTGAACAGACACTTCACAAAGAAGGTATATGATTGGTAAAAAAGAACAATAAAACTCGTTCAACATCATTGGCAACTAAAGGAAATAAATTTAAAAACCACATAAGATACCACTACACACCTATTAAAATGGGGGGATGGAAAAAACTGTTAATAGCAAGTGTTGGCAAGGACATGGAGCAACAGCAATTCCATATATTCATGGTGGGAATGCAAAATATACTGCCACTCTAGGAAAACGTTTAACAATTTCTCATAAATTTAAACATACATAACCCAAATGACCCAGAACTCCTATGTATTTACTCTAGATAAAGGAAAATTTAAGCTCACATAAAAACTTGTACGAAATGTTTATAATGTAATGCAATTGAACTTTACACTTTAAAATTGGTAAGTTATATTTTACTTTAATAAAACACATCTGTACTTTCTGAAAGACAAAAAAAAAAAATGTTTAGAACAACTCTATTCATGATCACTCAAAACTGAAGACAACCCAAATGTCCTTTAGTTGTGAACAGATAAACTAGATAAACTATCTGTGACATATCCATACCATGGATCACTACTCAGCAATAAAAAATAAGTTATGAAGACACACAACTGAGGCCAGGTGTAGCGGCTCACTCCTATAATCCTAGCACTCTGGGAGGCTAAGGTGGGTAGATTGCTTGAGCTCAGGAATTGGAGACCAGCCTGAGCAAAAGCAAGACCCTGTCACTACCAAAAATAGAAAAACTGGCTCAGTGCCCATAGCACAGTGGTTACAGGACCAGCCACATACACTGAGGGTGGCAGGTTCGAACCCGGCCCAGGCCAGCTAAACACAATGATAACTGCAACAAAAAAAATAGTCAGCAGGTGCCTGTAGTCCCAGCTGCTTGGGAGGCTGAGGCAAGAGAATCACTTAAGCCCAAGAGTTTGAGCTGATTTTGCTGTGAGCTGTGACATCACAGCACTCTACCAACGGTGACATAGTGAGACTCTATCTCTAAAAAATATATAACTAAATAAATAAAAATAGGAAAACTGAGGCTAGAGAATAGCTTGAGCCTGATTTGGAGGTTGCTGTGAGCTATGATGCCACCGCACTCTATCCAGACTCTGTCTCAAAAAAAAAAAAAAAAAAAAAAAAAGACACACAAGTGAGATGAATCTTTTTCTTCTTTTTTCATTTTCTTTATTTTGTTTTTGGGGTTTTTATTTTTTGGTTTTGTTTTCTTAATTGAGATTAATCTTAAAGCCATTATGCTGACTGAAGGAAGTCAATCTCAAAAAATTCCACAATATATGATTTTATTTATGTGACATTTTGAAGATGGCAAAAGGATAGTGTGTTTGAGAATAGTTCATTAGTCACCAGGAGTAGGCGTTGTTTTGACCACAAAAAAAGCAGCACAAAGGAGTTTTTAGGGTGATGGAATTGTTGTGTGCCCTGACTGTGACATCAATCTGTGTGTACATAACAAAACTCAGAGAACTTTACACCCAAAAAAAAAAAAGTCAAATTTAACAATAATAAAATATAAATAAACCAAACCCACCATCTTTTGAACAATAGCCTTCCCTACCACCAAACAGACAACAAAAACCAAAGACAACCTATTCGTCTGTCCCTGCGTTCTGTAATGATGAACAGATTCCAAATTGATGTCCAGCTCAGAGTCCTTGTTCTTTCCTGCCATCTTAGCTCAAGGACATCAAGTTCTGTTGATTTCCGAGTTGATTCTTTCTTTGGTACTCCCAATATGACTTCTACAGTTCTGTACTTTAAGAGTTCTGGCCTGGATTATTTTCATAATATTCTGAATGATTTCTCTGACCCCATTTTCCATTTTTCCTCTGAATTTTCACCAGATCTGTGCCTGTCTTTGAGATTTATATCATCTCCAAGACAAAGTCTGAACATAGCCTTCCTTTTCCTCTACACTGGTATTTTCATACCTCCTCAAATTAACTTTGTTCTTTCTTACTTCTCAGCCTTTTCTTAAGCTGTTCCCTCCTCCTCCTGAAAACATCCTTTACATCCTCTAAGGCCTCATTCAAATAGTCCCAGGCAGATTTGTTCCTTTCCCAAATTCCCCTGACACTTCTCCCATTCTTCTAGGGGGAAATTAAGCATGTTTGGGGACTGACCTGTTCCAGCCCACTTCCCCACAAAATGTTCAGCTGCCTGAGGACAGAGACAGGGGCCTCAGCTACTTCAGTGGCAAACACAGTGCCTGGAAGTAAGTGGTGCTCAGATCACATTTGTTGAAATGGGATTAGAATAATTGACATCAATGTAATAAAATATCAGCTGGACTTGGTACTTTTCACTCCGTAGTCCTGGTGTCCTGAAAAAACAGCTTCAGTCATTAGTATTTTTTTTTTTTTAACCAATCTGTTAAATCTTTTCTTCTCTGTGCAGAGCACCAAGAGGCCAGGGTACTGAAGAGTTTATGGGAAAAGGACAGATATATACACTGAAGGAAACTAATAATATTCATGCAAGATTAATGCCCCCAAATCCTGACTTCTTTTAATATTTATTCTAATACCATTTTTCTTCTTTAATAGAATATGAGAGTCATTCCGATTTCAATAATTCGGAATATATTCCTGACTTAAATATAGGTTAGTCCTCCAACCACATCTACTGCCCTCCGAGAATAATTTCTTGCTCTCTGCTTTGGGCCTTCATCAGTTGTCTTCTTTTTAATCACTTCTTCTCCTCACCCATAATTTTTCTTTCAATACATAATTATATCTGTCTTCTTTAAAAATGTTTTTGGATTTCAAGTATGAGATACATGGTTGAATCTGGGAAGACTTTGTTTTTAATGTTGTCATTCAAGCTTTCAGAAAAAAAAATCTTTTAAAAGGGTGATATCCCTGAAAGCCTACAGGATAGAATCAACCTTAGGGTGTCTATACCCACGGTCAGGTGTTTGAACAACACATTATTGCAGGGATGGGCAACAATGAAAATCTACTTGGAGATAAAATTGCCTAATCATGTTTTTAAAAAGACGGAGATTTCATTTATAAAGGCAGTAATAAATTATCATTTTTAAGAAAGATACTATGATCTTGGGTTCCATTTTTAAAATGTATCATATTGAACAGTAGCCTACAGTTTTGTGATCACATACACCTAACACTAAAATATTTGGAGCCTGCACAAATATCTTTATTTTTACTTATTTATAAGTTATATATGTATACATATACAGCTATACTAATGTACTAATATGTTTACATACGACTCTGCTGATATGAGCATTAAAAAGTATGCATTTAAAATTAAATTTTAAAGAATGAGATTAAATATAAATGTTAAAAAGCAGTTCTGATATTTTCCATCTACACACCAATGGATTATACTGTATGTCCCAGGGATGTGTACACCACACTTTGGAGACCATACATATAGAGAGTGTTCCCTTCAGCCCATTTCTGGAAAGCTTTGTTAGGTTGTTTTAGGAGGGAGGTAGACAAGTCAGAATGGGTGAGAAGAGAGTGACTATGGTCAACAAGAACAAGAAAGGGGACGCAACTTACAACTCCTCATTGACCACACCAATACCACCCCTTTTGAGCAACAGGGATATATGCTTTAACCATTTTTGCAATCACATAGTATAAGAAATTTTTTTTTTTTTTTTTTTTGAGAAAGAGTCCTTGTACTCCTGTTATTCAGGGCTAACCTCCAGAATGGGCTTATCACCATCCCCCAATCTTCCCTGGCCACAGGGGTTGGTCCAAAGGTACATGTGGGCCTGGCCAAGCTGATTTTTGTTTGTTTGTTTGTTTTTTGGCCAGGGCTGGGTTTGAACCCGCCATCTCCAGCATATGGGACCGGTGCTCTACTCTGTTGAGCCACAGGTGGCGCCGTTTTTTTTTTTTTTGTTAGGGATTCATTAAGGATACAAGAAACCAGGTTACACTGGTTGCATTTGTTAGGTGAAGTCCCTCTTACAATTGTGTCTTGCCCCCAAAAGGTGTGGCACACAACACGACCCCACCCACCTCCCCCCTTCCCTCTCTCTGCTCTTCATTTCCCCACGCCTCCCTCCTTCTTTCTCTCTCTGCTCTCCCCTTCCCCCACCATGTCATTAATTGTCATTAATTACTCATATCAAAATTGAGAACATAGAGAGAGAGATTAAATATGGCGGCCGAGTAACAGCTTCCCTGTAACTGGGCACAGCGAGTCTGGGGAGACAAGACTCCAGGCATCTCTGGCTGGTGGGATCTGCCTATAATCATCCCTTTGAGGATACAGGGAGCCAGCAAGGGACTTCTGGACCCCAAGAGGATGACAAAAACAGTGGAAAAC
>CAUYPK010046196.1:0-14546 GCA_963574355.1 Loris lydekkerianus
GATAACCTTTGGAATTCTAATTCAATCTTATTTGCAATCCAGATCCTGAATTCAATTTCTGACATCTCAGCTATTTGTTTGTGCATGGGGTCTTGTGTTGTTTCTGCCCCATTGATCCTTGGGGGAGTTGATCTACTCTGATTATTCGTATTGCTAGAGTTTTTCTGTTGATTTCACCTCATGATTACTTTTCATCATTGCCTCTGGCCATCCTCTGAGTAGCAGTGGTGTCTATCCAAGATTAGACCCCAGCAGGATCACTCTATTGGTGCTGGATCTTTGTAGGGAGTGATCCTGTGTAGTTCCTATGGGGCTGCTCTAGCTAGGGAGTTCTGGTTGTGGAAGCAGCTCCAGTGTGTTACACACCTGGATTCAGCAACAGGGCTGGGGGTGGTGCGCATGGTTCTCTGTTCCTGGTGCCCAGTGACTTTGGCACAGAGATCCCAAGGTTCTAGCAGTCTCTGGCCAGGAGAAGGGGTCTGCTCAGAGGCAGTTAGGGCTCCAGAGGGCATGCAGCTACCAGAGTCCCTTGTCAGATGGATGAGCTAGCATTCTAATGCAGTTATTTGTTTATTGGCAAAACACCCCTCATTAGACAGTGCTGTGTGAGCTGGTGCATTATCATGTTGCAAGAGCCGTGAGTTGTTGGCCAAGATTTTCAGTTAAGATTTTCTTAACTGTTTTCTATTAATGTTATTAGGTCTGCGATACTTCTCATAGTCAGGCAATAATTTTGATGCAAAATTTGATAAAGTTTTGCAATTTTTTTTTTTTCATTACTGGCTGGCATTTCTTCACACTTTTTCTGTCCTCATAAAAAAGTTTAATCCATTTTTATACCATCATTTGTCACTATGAAATAGAACTGCGTTTTCTTTACTTTTATCTAGTATGACAATATTTATATTTCAAGTGGAGGATTCAGTTCATTTACCTTTACTATAGTTCTGGCGTTATTGGTCATCTTGGTGTTTGTTTTCTATATTTATACTGTACATTCTTTGGAGTATATTCTTTTAAATCTCCTTTTGACTTTTTGATTAATCAAATATTGTATTAGTTTTTTCCTTCTAGTAGCTTTTCAGCTATATGTTATTTTATTGCTCGTTAGTCTGGGATTCCCAATCCCTAGGCTGCAAACTTGTAGAAGTCCAAGCAGCAGGGAAGTGAGCAGAACTTCATCTGTATTTACAGCTGCTCCCCATCACTCACAGTGTGGCCTGAGCTCCCCCTCCTGTCATGTCAGCAGCAGCATTAGAATCTCATAGGAGTGTGAACCTTACTATAAACTGCACTTGTAAGGGACCTTGCTTGTGCATTCTTTATGAGAATCTAATCTCCCTTCAAACCTGGGTCAACGGGAAAACTGTCTGTTTTGAAACTGGTTCCTGGTGCCAGAAAGGTTTGGAACTGCTGTTTCAGGTGATTATTCATCCTTGACTTTTCAAAGACTGTTCTAAATAAATACTTTTATTACTTCCTAAAAAATGCAAAAACTTTATAGTATTTTTATTTTGTTACCAGCATCTGTACTTTTCTGTTTATATTGTCACATCTTTACCTTCTACATATATTTAGAATTCCCAAGGAAGTATGATTTTTTGTTTTTTTTAAAGATATAATTTAAATAGTTTACTACTTTGTATACTGTAAGGATCTTACAACTTTATACTCCTAATTCCTCCCATCCTTTGTTATACATTTGAGTTAAACATATGTTCTAAATATGCGATATATTGCTCTTTTTCTTGCTTTAGACAGTTTCCTTTTAGTTATATTTTAGAAAAATTAAAAACAAGAAGATAAATTTTTAAGTTTACCTTCATTTATTTCATTTCTAGCATTCTTCGTTTTTAAGTGTGGGTTCCTGTTTCTGTCTGTGCTATAATTCTTCACTTTGAGGTCTGTCGCAAATGAATTATGTTTTTATTTGAAAATGTCTCTCATTTCTTTATTTAAAAATTTTATTTATTTAAATTTGTTTTATTTATATATATAGGCTTATAGCAGCTTGTATATGCATTTCAAGGTCCTTAAGGGTGGTGTATTGGCTGAATCCAAATTTTACAGAATACATTCTTTTATTTTTATTAATACATTTTGTTCATCTTTTGTATTTTTATTTTATTTAAAAAATGAACATATTTAAAATGCCAAAGAATAAAATGAGTTTCAACAAAATAATTCTCCCACATTGACTGGCACAGTTAGACTATTAGTAAGCCATGTGGGCTAAATTGACAGCTCTTATGATCGGGATTTAGTTCTAACCTCCCTGACCTGACTGGTGCTACTACTGCGTGAGGCTAGTTGGCGAGAGTTTGTGGGTGTTAAGTATATGCCAGCGTGCTGTCAGTTTTTAACAGTGGTGCTCTGTGTTCCCATTTGAAGTAGAATTTGTGAATAGTTGCACAGAGTGGCAGTGTTTTTTAAATTCTCTGTGTTTAATAGCCCATCATATCAAAGAAGACCAAGAGAACACTGAAGGAAGAAAACAAAATTTTTAATGAGAATTGGGATTTGCAATATCCTCTTTTGGATATTGCAACAGCCTCAAGCTGTTGCCCTGGATAGGTGCCATGGCTTCACAGCTGACAACAACCTCGTACTCCTGAGCTTAAGTGATTTTCTTGCTTCAGCCTCTCAAGTAGCTGAGAGTAAAGGCACCTGCCACAGTGCCCGGCTATTTTTTTGTTGTAGTTGTCATTGTTGTTTGGCATGCCCGAGCTAGGTTCAAAGCCACCCACTCTAGTATATGTGGCTGGCAGCTAGCTGCTTGAGCCACAGACACCGAGCCATGCAATATCCTTTTTTCTGCTAACAATAAGATGATTTGCTTGCTTTGTGATATTGCAATATTAACATTAAAGAAATTCAGTGTTCATCGGCAATATAAAACTCATAAGGACCACAAATATTAGTGGCAGAGGCATGAAGGGTTGTAGTACAGAAATTAAAAGGTGAAAAGCAAAAGCAAAGAAAATTCTTTCAAGCAGCCATAAGACCTGGAAATAATGTCACTGACGCAACTTACAAATTAGCTTCTATGTGGTACATATACTTGGGGGAAAAGGGAAGCTATTCAATGGTTTATAAATTGTGAAAGAATGCATTGTTGTATTTATAGGATGCTTAGACCTCAATGTTTTAAAGTACCAACCACTTGCTCTTTCAAGGAGAACCATAACTAATTGGTGGCATGAATTAGTCTTCAACTTAACAGAACAACTTCATGCAATACTTCAAAAGGAAAATATATATTATTCAATCTCTTTGTTTGAATCAGCTGGTACTGCCAACTTGGTGCAGGATTTTTTGTACTTCATTTCAGTCATAACAGAAGATTTTCTTTGCTACTAAGAGTCACTCACTTTGTGTACTCTTGCAGGCAGAACATGGGAAATAGATTCTTCAACAACTTTCAAGATACATGTTGAGAAGTTGGACTAAATTTGGTAAATTTAGTGAGTTTCTAGACAGATGGTCCTCTTTCCAGGACAGAAAAACATGAAGGGTTTATGAAACAGAGTAAAAAAAAAGTATTAACAGGGCCAGATGCTCTAATTTCTCTTCAGTGTATCTTGTGTCAGCAAAATCTCTGTGCTAAAACCACTATTTTAAGTGACACTTTGCAATGAGTTATAAATATTGTTAACTATATTCCTGTAAATGCAACACACAGCGTTGTCAATTGTGTAACATGCTAAAGTCGAGCTATGAGATATTCAGTGTGGATTTTCCTTATCATTCTAAAGTGCTTTGGCTATTGCAGGGACAGATGTTAGCCAAAATTTTATCTCTCTAAGAACAGAGAGTTAAGTTGTATGAAGAATAAAATAAACAATGAGAATTATTAAATGAAGATTTCTATAGGAGTGTAGCATTTCTGTGTAATAATATATCAGATAAAATTATTTGAATATTTCTTTGGAAGGTGAAACCAAGTGTGTGTATGATATGTGGCAAAGAAAATGAAAGCATCTTTCTTCAAAGGGAAATTTTGGATATTTTCCCTAGTTAGCAAAGGTCAGTGATGAGCAGGACAATAAATGTGAATCATCTGAAGAATGCCCAGCTGTTACAGACCTATTGGAGAATACAATGAAAAGTTCACGGATTTTGAGAAGCATGACATCACACTCATATTAGCATTTCAGCTTCACCTACTTGATACCACCAAGGCACTGAAAAGTACTGCAGATAAAATTGATTGAACTGTTAGTGGATAACATTTTAAAGTCATTGTTTGAAGCTAAGAAAGATCCAACTGAAATATAGAAAAATGCAGTAGAATACTCATGTTTTCATCAACATGCCTGAAAAATACTTTCTTGCATTTCAAACCCTGATTGCTATGAATCGACATTCTGTTACCTGACCCAAATCTAGACACCCTTAAGGTCACAAATGACTGATACCCATCTAGAGGATCAACTGAAACTGCAGACTTCCATGCAGCCACCAAATAAATAGCCAAATGCTTTCTAACAAAAAGCCGACACAGTAACCTAAATATATTATTAGGTTAGTTAACTTTAAAATGAACAAATAGTTTTCACTTTATAGAATGATTAAGTACATAGTAGTTAGATGTTTTCAAAATAATGTACTTTTTAAGTCTATCTAATTGACGTTTCTTGAATGTGGCCTTATTATAGGTATATTAATGTGGTTTTCTAACATGACAAAATTCCCCACCTCTGCTCTATGGGGTTTTTCCCCCCTCTTTAGCACTTTAAAGATATTTCAATTGACTTTAGTTTACATAGATTTCAGCAAAAAGTGTGCCATGATTTTTTGTTCTTTTGTTTTCACTGTGTCTTTTTTCTCTTGCTGCCTTCAAGACATTTTTAAAATGTTGGATTTTTAAAAAATATTTTATATATATTTTATATTTTTATTAAGTCAAATACACATAGATCATGAGTACATTCATGCATATGTGGGGTACAATGTGCTGATTTTTAAAAAATACAATCTTATATGGTTAGATCAAACTAATCAACATAGCTTTCACCTCATTTACTTGATTATTGTGCCAAAACATCTATGTTCTACATTTGACAGATTTGACTTGCACCCTTGTCATATGCTCCATAGATGTGGTCCCACCTTTTACCCTCCTTCTGTCAAACCTCTCCCCTCCCCTCCCTCCCACTCCATTTCTCTCCTTCATCCTGGGCTATAGTTGTGTTCTCTCTTTGATAAGAAAGTGTGAGTAAATATATGTAGGTTTCATAGAAGTACTGAGTACATTGGTTATTTTAGCAGTTTGAATACGGAGTTTGTGTTTACTTCATTTGGATTTGTGTTCATTAAACTTAGTAGATCAATTGCCCACTAATTTTAGAAAATTCCTCGCCATTAATGCTTCCTGTATTTAAAAATTGAATACTAATTCTATTACAAGGATTCTTCATTTTTTGTAGTGTTTTTCATTTCTAGAATCTCCATCTGATTCTTTGCCATAGTTTCCATCTCTGAAATATCTCATCTGATGATATATGTTATCTGTCTTTCTGTTAGTCTTTAACATATTCACCATTATTATTTTAACTTTCATGTATCATAGTTCTAGCATCTATGCCATATCTGGATCTGATTCTCTTGATTGGTTTGTCTCTTGTTAGGTGGAATTTTTTTTCCTTTGTATATTTGCCTGTTTTCTTTGTTAATTTGTTTCTGAATTTCAGACATCTTGAATTTCAGACATCTTAGATTGAAAACTAAGGTGAATATTCTTTACAATTGAAAATAGGCACACTTTATATTTTGTTATGTATTCAGTGTGAGGGATTCAATCAAAATCATCAGGATTTGAACTAGGTTTTGTATTATACCAGTGGTTCTCAACCATCCTAATGCTGCCACCCTTTAATACAGTTCCTCATGTTGTGGTGACCCTCAACCATAAAATTATTTTCGTTGCTACTTCCTAACTGTAATTTTGCTACTGTTATGAATCATAATGTAAATATCTGATATGCAGGATCTATTTTTATTGTTACAAAGGGGTCATGACCCACAGGTTGAGAACTGCCATATTATAGACTTAAATTCAATAGGATTTTCTGTCTTTCCCTCAGTGGCTTATGCTTCTTGTTCATGAGAGATGGTCAAGAAGAATCTATATAGACTTAGTACCTTTCCACAGTTGCTGCTGTTCCTCACTACCAAGAATGGACTTCTGTTTCTAGTCTATCTTCCTCTTTCTCTTCCCCTCCCTTCTTTCCTTCCTTTCCTTCTTACTCTCCCTCCCTCCCTTCCTTTTAATTCCTTCCTTCATTCCTTCCTTCCTTCCCTCCTTCCTTCTCTTTTTTCTTAGGCAAAGTCTCAAGCTGTCACCCTGGGTAGAGTGCTGTGGTGTCACAGCTCACAGCAACCTCAAACTCTTGGGCGAAAGTGATTCTCTTGACTCAGCCTCCCAAGTAGCTGGGACCACAGGCACCTGCCACAATGCCCAAGTATTTTTGTTGTTGTTGTTGTTGTTGTTGTTGTTGTTGTTGTTGCAGTTGTCATTGTTGCTTTAGCTGGCCCAGGCAGGATTGGAACCCACCAGCCTTGGTGTAGGTGGCCAGAGCCCTACCTACTGAGCTACAAGTGCAGCCCTTTCTTTCTTTCTGTTTTTATTTTATTTTATTTTATTTTGTTTTATTTTATTTTATTTATTATTTTGTTTTATTTTATTTATTTTTGCATCAGAGTCTTATTCTGTGCCCTGAGTGAAGTGCCGTGGTGTCATCTTAGCTCACAGCAACCTCAAAATCCTGGGCTCAAGTGATCCACTTTCTTTAGCCTCCTGAGTAGCTGGGAACACATGTACCTACCACCAGCATAGCTAATTTTTCTATTTTTAGTAAAGACTCACTCTCACTCAGGCTGGTCTCAAACTCATGAGCTCAAGCAATTTACCTGCCTCAGGCTCCCAGTGTTAGGATTATGGGTATGAGTCATCATGCTCCACTCTCCAGTTTTTCTAATTAGCATTTAGTAAAGATGATTGACAAGAGTCTGTGAGTAGTTGTGAACTTGTATTTTGTCTGTAGCTCCTAGACATTCATGTTCTCATGCTAACTCATACTTGGTCAGTAGCGGTCGGATAAAAGTTTTAGCTGAAGTCTTCCTAATGGCTTGTAGGGTTGAGTGTTTGTCTCAGATAAGCAAGGTTTAGTGTCTTATCTCTGCTTAGAGAATCCTGTCTTTCCTGAGATTTTGAGTTAGTTTGGTTGCCCTGAAAGGTAACTGCTCTCTAATGTGTAGAAGGAAAGTTGTCATTTTGCAAATATTTTTCTTTTTTTTTGTAGGACTGTGAGACAAACTTTTCCAGTGGGAAGAGTGTTATAATTATTGCTAAGAGTCAACATTCTTTCATATTTACACATACATTTGCTTAATTCTTCCTTTGCCCATTTTTAAATCAGATTATTTGGTTTTTCCTGTCAAGTTATTGGGACTTCTTATATATTCTAGTTATTAATTCCTTGACAGATGGGTAATTTGCAGATATTTTCTCCTGCTCTGTGGTTGTCTCTTGATCGTTTCCTTTGTTGTACAGAAACTTTTTTGCTTGACGTGATGTTATTTGTCCATTTTTTACTTTGGTTGCTTGTGTTTTTGAGGTATTATTCAAGAAACATTTTCCCAGAACAATGTCCTGGATGTGACCTGTTAGTAGTTTCATAGTTTTAGGCATTCGATTTAAGTCTTTAATCCATTTTGATGTGATTTTTTTGTATGGTAAGATAGAGGTCTAGTTTTATTCCTCTGCATGTGGTTATCCAGTTTTCACAGCACCATTTATTGAAGAGATTATCCCTTTCCTAAGGCATGTTCTTGGCACCTTTGTTGAAAATTAGTCCAGTATAGATGTGTGAATTTATTTCTGGTTTTCTATTCTGTTCCCTTGAGCTATGTGTCTGTTTTTTTGTGCCAGTACCATGCTTTTTTATTTATTGTAGCTCTGTAGTACAATTTGAAGTCAGGTAATATGGTTGCTCCAGGTTCATTCATTTTGCCCAGTATGGCTTTGGGTATTCTAGGTCTTTTGTGGTTCCATATAAATTTTGGTATTATTTTTTCTATTTCCATGAAGGATGTTATTGGAATTTTTATGGGGATTACATTGAATCTATAGATTCCTTTGAGTCATATATACATTTGAGTAGTATTGATTTTCTGATCCTTGAGCATTTTCTTTTTGGTCCCCCTTCAGTGTCTTTCCTCAGTATTTTATAGTTTTCATTGCAGAGATCTTTCACTTCTTTGGTTAGGTTTATTCCTAAATATTTTATTTTATTTATATACTAGCTATCTTAAATGGGATTACTAGCTTGGTTTCCTTTTCAGATTGGTTACTGTTGGCATATAGAAATTCTATTGATTTTTGTATGTTGAATTTAAATTCTGCAACTTTACTTAATTTGCTTATTATTTCTAGTAGTTTCTTTCCCCCTGTGGAATTTTTAGGTTTCTCTCTATAAGGCCATATTATTTACAAACAAGAATAATTTTATTTCTTCCTTTCCAATTTGGATGCCCTTTATTTCTTTCTCTTGTCTGATTGTTCTAGCTAGAGCTTCCAGTAGTATGTTGAATAACAGTGATGAAAGTGGGCATCCCTGTCTTTTTCCAGATGTTAGGATAAATGCTTTCATTTTTCCCTCATTCAGTATGACACTCATTGCAGTTCTGCTTTTATCATGTTGAGATAAATTCATTCTATACCTGGTTTTTTATTTTAGAGAGTTTTTATCATGAGGAGATATTGAATTTTATCAAATGTTTTTTCAACATCAATTGAAATGATCATACGATTTTTATAGTTTATTCTGTCAGTATGGTGTATTACGTTTATTGATTTGCACATGCTGAACCATCCTTGCATCCCTGGGATGAATCCCACTTGATCATAATAAATGATCTTCTGAAAATTGTTGAATTTGGTTGGCTAGTATTTTGTTAAGGAATTTTGTGTTGTATATTCATTCATATTGGCCTATAGTTTTCTTTTTGTTGTGTTTTTGTCTGGTTTTGATATTAGTGTGACACAGGCCTCATAGAATAAGTTGGGAATATTCTCTCCTTCTGGATTTTGTGCAATAGTCTAAATGGGATTGGTGTAACTTTGAATGCTTGTTAGCATTCAACGGTGAAGCTATTTGGTCCTGGGCTTTTCTTTGATGGAAGACCTTTTATTACTGCTTCTATCATGTTATTTGTTACTAGTTTGTTAAGGTTTGGGGTTTCTTCTTGGTGCAATCTTGGTAGGTTGTTTGTGTCTGGGAATTTATCCATCTCTTCTAGATTTTCCACATGTATAATAGTTGCTCATGGTGTCTCTAATAGTCCTTCAGATTTCTGCACTATCACTTGTCTCTTCTTCCTTCTTTGATTTTATTTATTTGGGTTCTCTCTCTCTCTCTCTCTTCTCAGTCAAGATGAAGGTGTGTCCATTTTAATTATATTTTCAAATAACCAACTTTTTGTTTTATTGATATTTTGTATTTTTTGTTTCAATTTTGTTTATTTGTGCTCTGATTTTTATTATTTCTTCTACTAATTTTGCATTTGGGTTTGCTCTTGTTTTTCTAATTCTTTGAGATGCACCAGCAGGTTGTTTATTTGTATTTTTTCTACTTTTTTTAATGTAGGTACTATTATTGCTATAAACTTTCATCTTATTACTGCTTTTCCCATAGATTTTGATATGTTGTGTTTTTGTTTTCATTTGTTTGGAGAAATTTTTGGATTTCCTTCTGAATCTCTTTATTGACCCATTGATCATTCAGGACCCTATTGTTTAATTTCCATTTATTTGCTTATTTCCAATGTTATTGATATCTAGTTTTATTCCATTGTAGTCAGAGAATTACTTGATATGATTCCATTCTTTGTGAAATTTTGGAGACTTGTTTTCTGTACTGACATATAGTCTATCCTTGAGAATGATCCATAAGCTGAGGAGGAGAACGTGAATTCTGTAGCTGTGGCATGAAATGTTCTGTAAATATCTATTAGATCTATTTGATCTGTACTGTAGTTAAGTCTAATATTGATCTTATTTCCTTGTTGATTTTTTTTGGCCTGATTATCCCTCCAATTTTAAAAGTGCAGTGTTGAGGTCTACAGCAATGTTATTTTTTTGGGGTGGGGGGCGTCTATCTCTCTTTAGCTATAAAAATATTTGCTTTGTATATCTGTATACATGCATATTTAGAATTGTTATACCCTCTTTTTTCTTTTGGAGACAGAGACCTGCTCTGTCACCCTGGCTAGAGTGCAGTAGTGTCATCACAGCTCACAGTAACCTCACACTCCCAGGCTCAAGCAATCCTCCTGCCTCAGCGTCCCAAGTAGCTGGGACTACAGGTGTGCACCACCATGCCCAGCTTTTTTCTTTCTATTTTTAGTAGAGCTAGGATGTCACTGTTGCTCAGGTTGGTTTCAAATGCCTGACCTTAAGTGATCCTCTTGCTTCTACTTCCCAGAGTGTTAGGATTACAGGTCTGAGCCAATGGGCCTGACCTAAAACTGTTATATATCCCCTTACAGAATTGACCCCAATATGATTACACAATGAATTTCTTTGTCTCTTTTTTACAGTTTGTACCTAGAAATATATTTTTATCTAATAAAAACATAGCTACATCTGCTCTTTTTCTGTTTGTATTAGCCATGGAATATCTTTTTCCATCCTTTTATTTTCCATCTATGTGTCTGAAGGTTAAGAGTCTTCCTTGCAGAAAACATAGTTGGCTCTTGTTTTTCTTTTTAATACATTCAGCCACTCTATATTTTTTGATTGGAGACTTTATTCATTCACATTTAATGTTATTTGACAGGTAAAAACTTAATACTTCTGTGTTGTTATTTGATTTGTAAAATCAAAGAAAGAGATAAAGTCTCCATCTTTCTTTAAGGCTACATAATATTCCATGGTATACATGTAGCACAGTTTGCTAGTCCATTCATGGGCCAGTGGGCACTTGGGCTTCTCCATGACTTAGCAATTGTGAATTGGGCTGAAATAAACATTCTGGTACAGATGTCCTTGTTACATTGTGATTTTTGGTCTTCTGGGTATAAACCTAATAAAGGAATTATTGGATCGAATGGCAGGTCTATTTTTAGGTCTCTAAGTATTCTCCAAACATCCTTCCAGAATTCAACACATAAACAAACTTAAAAATAAGGACTATAGTTTTTTTTAATCATACCTCTTTGTATAGATTTTTAGTGGTTACTGTAGGTTTTTCAAAATATACAGATGTAGCTATATCACAGTCTACTGGTGTCATTATTTTACCAGTCTATGACAACTATAGAAATTTTACGACCCTTTACATCCTCCTCCCTGTTTATAATTGTTTTAAATGTTTTCTCTATGTACATTTAGGACCATACCAGCGTTATCATTTTTGCTTCCACTGTCAATTTAGAAATTTTTAAAACTCAAGAAGGAAAGCTTATTGTATACACCCACATTCTTGCTGTGTTCTTCCTTCCTGATATTCTAAATCTTTTTCTTTTATCATTTTCTTTCTGTTGGGAAACTTTCTCTAGAAATCCTTTTGATACATCTGCCTGTGAAAAATTCTCTTACCTTTCTTCATATGAGATATTTTATTTCCCTTTACTTAAGGAAATTTTCACTGGACATATGATTCTGAGTCGACAATTATTTTCATAGATACTTGGAGATTGGTGTGCCATAGTTTTTTTTTTTTTTTTGAGACAGAACCTCAAGCTGTCCCCCTGGGTAGAGTGCTGTGGCATCACAGCACTCCAGCTCCTGGGCTCAAGCAATTCTCCTGCCTCCGCCTCTCAAGTAGCTGGGACTATAGGCACCCACCACAACACCTGGCTATTTTTTGGTTGCAGCCATCACTGTTGTTTGGCAGGCCTGGGCTGGATTTGAACCCGCCAGCTCAGGTGTATGTTGACCCACAGGCGCTGAACCTCCTTCTCCATAGTTTCTAGTGAAAATTCTGCTGTCATTCAAATTGGTTTTCCTCATAAGTAATGCATCTTTCTCCCTGCCTGTTTTTTTATGTATTTTTTATCTTCAGTTTTCACAAGTCTAACTAGTATATGTGTTCACATTTCTTTGGGTTATCCCTATTCAGCTTCTTCAATCTGCAGTTTCACATCTTTTGACAACTTAGGGAAAATTTCAGCTATTCTTTCCTTAAATACTTTTTTTCCCTTTAAATATCCTACAGATCTTTGAGACTGTGTTCACATTTTCTTTATTTTTTTCTCCATTGTTCAGTTTGGTAAGTTACTTTGGTCTGTCCCCATCTCCACTGATACTGTCCTATGTTCACTCTACCATTGAGCCCAGATAACAAGTTTTTATTTTAGTTATTGTTTTCATTTAGTTCTTTTGATAATTTCTACTTCTTTGCTGAATTTTTGTTTTAAGAGAATGTATGATTGAAGCATTTTTCTGATGCTATTTTAATATCATTGTTAGGTAATTCCAACATTTGACTTACTTCATCATTTGTCAGCTACTGATAGCTTTTCTCATTCATGTTGTGATTTTCCTGGTTCTTAAATGAATGGTGTTTTCTTGTATCCTGGAGATTTTGAATAGCACATTATGAGACTCATGGTCCTATTTAATCTTCTTTTTTTTAAGAAATAGGCTACGGGGTATGTATGCCCCACTGACACCACCTTGGCAGAACTGAAGTACTAACTCACATAGCACTGTTGCAAATGGTAGGGTAGAAGGTCAGATCTCCTCTTGCTCCACTGATAACTTCCCAGAGGAGGCGGGGGACCTATTTCCATCACCTTGTTGCCTCTGGTTGGGGGTATAAGTCCTGCTCAATCAGTTGACACGAGGAACTGGAATACTGCCTGCTTCTACCAGGCAGGGGATGAAAGGTCAGCTCCCCAGTCAAGCCTGCCAAAACCATCCACAGGGGAACTGAAGAGTTGCTTGCCATTTTCATGGGTTAGGAAGTGGGGTAGAAGACCAACTTGTTAGCTGGCTCTGCTGAAACTGTGCTGGGGAGTTGAGTGAAGATTATAGTTGTTCCCCTGGTGTTCAGCTGGACTATGGCAGGTATCGCCAGTAAAGTTTTCTGTTCTTAGGCCACTCTTTTCACCCATTCTTTAGCTAGGGAAAAATAGGCTTTTTATGGATCGTTGTTTTGCCTATGCCTGTCTGTGGTGCTGGGATGGAGACTTCTGCAGTGCTCTGTCTGGAATTTGGGAGAAAATAAGAAAGCCAGGGAATTTACCACATGTTATTCCTCAAGTCCTGAGCTGCCTAGGCAGCCCAATTTCTTTCCACCTTATAAAGTCTTTCTATGCTTGTTTTTTGTGTTATGTCCAAGTTTGGGGGGAGGACGTGGAAGGACTAGAATTGCTCCATCTTGGTGGACCAGAAGTCTCAAAAGGCCATTTTAAAACATTAGCTTTAGTTTACTACATGGAGTCTCCCCTAGGTTGTCAAAAGCCATTAATCTGTATTTTAGCAATTTACAGTCTAAACCCTACCCTGCACAGATACAGAGCAAGATACACAAACAGACTGAATTAAACGCTTATGTAATATAAGAAGACTTCCAATTTTCAGCCAGGTAAAGAACATGGAAGTTACCACTCTATCCTAATGACTAAACAAACTGAAAAATCAATAACTCTTCTTAGGTTTGTTAAAGAAGTGAGTTCACTGGCAGTTACAGAGAATCACAACATCTTGGAGCAGAAACCTAGAAGCAGAAACCTTTGAGAGAAACAGTAGTTGATAGGAAAATCTAAACTATAATTCCAGAATTATTGAGACTCAGTGTGGACAAGTATAAGAGTTAAAAACTCTGCCTTGGGAGGGCATCATAGAGGGCCCCCACACTCTTATAAAGAGTTTTACCTCTAGGTGCTTTATCAGGTTCTCACAATCACAGAAGAAAAATTTCTTCATACTTCTAGAAAAAGGAGAAACATTGCCATTTTGAAATATAACAGAACATTCAAAGATTAAGAAAAAAATCTTGAAAGAAGCCAGAGAAGAAAGGCCCTTTACCTATAGAAGAGCAAAGATAAGAATTATATCTGACTTCTCAGAAACAATGTTAAGTAAGAAGAGAGTGTAATAAAATATTTAAATTGTTGACAGAAAAATTTACTAACCTAGAATTCTGTATCCCGTGAAATTATCTTTAAAAATGAAGAAGGGGCGGCGCCCATGGCTCAGTGGGTAGGGCATGTACTGAGGGTGGTGGGTTCAAACCCGGCCCCGTCCAAACTGCAACAAAAAATAGCTGGACGTAGGGTGGTGCCTGTGGCTCAAAGGGGTAGGGCGCTAGCCCCATATGCTGGAGGTGGCAGGTTCAAACCCATCCCTGGCCAAGAACTGCAAAAAAAATAAAAATAAAAATAAAAATAAAAATAAAAATAAAAATAAATAGCTGGACATTGTGGTGGGCACCTGTGGTCCCAGCTGCTCAGGAGGCTAAGGCAAGAGAATCGCCTATGCCCAGGAGTTGGAGGTTGCCATGAGCTGTGATGCCACCGCACTCTACCCAGGGCAA